>CABHPR010151301.1:0-52637 GCA_902168415.1 Peromyscus melanophrys | reverse complement strand
TGTGTGTGTGTGTGTGTGTGTGTGTGTGTGTGTGTGTGTGTGTGTGTATCCTCATGGTCATATATAAGGTGACAGAAAAGGATGTTGGCCTGTTCTATCAGTCTTGGCCTTATTCCTTTCACATAGAATCTCTCGTTGAACCTGAAGTTTGTTGTGTTTTGGCTGAGATGGGTGGCCAGTGAACTCCAGCCATCTGTTGTCTCTCTCCTACTTCTCCTAATGCTGGAATCATAGACACAGGCATGGCCATTCCTGCTTTTTTTTTTCTTTCTTGGATGTTGAGAGTCAGAACTGAGGTTCTCATGCTTGCATAGCAAGTGTGGTGTTTCACTTTCTAAATGTAACCACATTATGTTTCTTATTTGGAGTTTCATAAGAGAGAGAGAGAGAGAGAGAGAGAGAGAGAGAGAGAGAGAGAGAGACTCTTGGAAAATCTTAGACCATCACACCTAGAATGGAACATTTTCTAGAAGAGGAAAAGGAAGCATCGACTGCCAGATATATTGCCTAACACTTAGGGACACACACACACACACACACACACACACACACACACACACACACACACACACACACTAACACACACCAATATAGGCCTATTGTTGGCATTTTTTACTCACTTCAGGAACTACAGTGGTGCATTAGGTAGGAAAACTGTATTTAAGAAAGAAAATGAAGTTATTACTACTGTGAATTGAACAGCTAAATCCATAAGCTCTTTAAAAAAAAGGGTTTCAGGTGGTTAGCTTAGGTCTATGGACTAAAAATTAACATTATCATATTATTGGTTATTTGTAAATACTAGATCCTCAAATACTGTTGTATCATTTTACATCATTATGTACGTTCATAGTCTATGTTTTCAGAAGTTTCTTTTTGCTTTGCTTTTCCAGTATCTGTTACCTCAGTTGTGAATATTGAATTTGTTTGTCGTGCATGGGACATTTAGATCCCATAACAATCAACTTTTACCAAACTAGCACTTCAGAGCAGTCTTTGTATAGCTAGCTGTTCTTTGCTTTTACATGCTGAGATTTCCCTAAGATGAAAATATTAATAAATATGTATTAAACATAGCATGCCTGTGATAAAGCAAAAACCTACCCCTTTGTTTTAATACTGAACATCCTAGGGTAGCATTAAAGAGACTCCCTGGACAGTTCTAAGACATAAAAGCAGAGCTGAATCAATTCTCTGCTCAATCTCTGCAAGTGGAAAACTTCACCTCATTTCACAGCTTTTCCCAGAGGATATTATGGGGAAATGATGGGCATTAAAAACAAATCAATAGAGGGACTTGTTTTTCTATACTAGCTGTTTGAAGAGGAGTCTTACTCTCCAAACTTAGCACATCACTTCTTAAACTTTAGACTAAATTCCACATTTAACAACAAGGAAAATTGAATGAAGATGAGGGACTGGTCCTACTGGCATGTATTATGAGACATCTTGGGAGGTCAAATATACATGATGTAGATGAATGTAGGAGGAATGTTCAATATGGGCACAAACAGCAATCAAAGGCCAGCTTTTAGCTTCAAAAGGCTGGAAATAAGGTGATTCATGTCTTTACTCACTCAGTACATTTCCTTGCCAGGCTGTGACAGTGTGAGGCTGGTTTTATACTCTTGTTGCTTTTGGTAGAAAGAATAACTTGAATCTGGCTTAGATTTTAAAAGCCTTTCCTACAGTGCATAAATCATAGGCATCCTGATGGTCCATATGTAACACCATTAAGCAGCGTCTGTGGTTATAAAATCTAAGTGTTTCCCTTAGGGAATAAAAGTAGAACCCCACTTTAACAGTCCTATTGATTACTGAAAAAAAATTACTGCATCTACACTGTCCGAACCCCAATGAACCCCTACTAACACAGCTTAAAGGCCAATACCACTTGGTTCTAGACTCGGAGTGAAGCTTTTCTTTACATTTTATTTTTATTTGCATGTATTCCAAAAGCCTCCCATCCATAAAACATGCTATATGTTTGTGCTGCAAAGCATGGAAAGTTGCATGGTTCGAAGAGGAAGGCATGAAGGGCCCATCCTGAAGCTTAGCTTTGTAATTGTCCGATCACATGAATGTGATGTTGACAGCATGTAAAGATTAAGTACAAGGGCTCCAGAGCCACTGAGCCTGGGTTGATTCTTCCTCAACACTTGTACCCTTCACTTCTCGGGGCCTCAGTTTTCTTATCTGTGCAAATGAGGATCCATGGATCTGCTCTTGGAGCTCTTTCCTGAATTGTATTATGTAGGCACATGTTTCTCGGCATTATATAGAGAGCAGTCACTAACATTCATTACTTAGCACAACTAGTTTATCCGGTTTTCTAATTCTGTGTATATTTTGGGTTATACCAGGCAGGTGTGCTGAGCCTAGAGTGTCTGAGATGATTTATTTTTTCACTCACACACTTTTAGTGGCAGGATTACCAGGGACTAGTTGAGCTGATTCAGTCTCCTCTCTCATCTTTGTCTTCTTCCTCTTCCGCCCTCCCTCGCTTCACTAGTCTGAGCTTCCCCATATTAAGTAGGATTCATGAAAGTTGGATTTCTTACATGGCATCTGCCTTTTAATACCATTAAAGCTGCCATGCTGGTTCTGCCCAGAAGTGATGTACTTCACTTCTGATACATTTGCTAATCAAAGGAGAAACTAGGGCAAATTAAGTTCAAGAGGAATTAAAAAAAATCATCTTTTGATTTGAATAGGTTCATGTGCAGACAGAATAAAGAAATGAGATGATCATCTCTGGAGACCATCTGCTTTAATATTTAAAGTAATTCCTAAGGACTAAGGGTGTAAATCAGTTGTAGAACTTGTGATTGGCTTGTGTAAGTCTGGATTCAATAGCCGGTGCATGCACACACACACACACACACACACACACACACACACACACACACATGCTCACACTGAAAACTCTACTCCACAAGTTCCCTCCACAAAGAAAAACCAACAAAATAACAAATAATAAAACTTGAAAAGTAATGAGACCACCAGCAAAAAGAATGCTAACTTCACAGTGGAAAATGTACATGATGTTATATTAAAATTTCAAGGATAAATGCTAATAATATACATGGCTATAGTGAACTATTTATTGGTCCAGTAAGGTGGATCGGGGTAAATGTGCTTGCTCTATCTAACTGACATCTTGAGTTCAGTACCTGGAACCCACTTGATCAAAGGAGATTATTAATTCCTCCAGCCAACACAAATGTGCCACAGCATACACATGTACACACACACACACACACACACACACACACACACACACACACACGAAATAAATTAACATAAAAAGAAAAATGATAATGTTTTAGTTTTTTCCATTGCCATTAGTATTCTTGTCTCTGCTTTATTATCATTATATAGTAATTCACCAGTATTCTCTGGTTCTACTCTACTGTATTTGTTGTTTCTTAAAAGCTTAAATGCATACAAAATCATCAATAATTCCTTTAAAATTTTATTGCATATTTCTCTTATTTATTATTTCTATGTAGTGTGTGTGTGTGTGTGTGTGTGTGTGTGCGCGCGCGCACATGCGTGTGCGTGCGCGCGCACGTGCAGGTATGCCTGTGCCATGGCAAATACAGGAAAGTCAGAGGACAACTTTTGGGAGTCAGTCCTCTCTTTCCACTGTGGGCTTTAGATAATGAACTAATGTCACCGTGGTTTAGAGATAAGTGCTTTTACTCTGTAAGCTGTCTCTCTAGCACAATTATTTTCCTTGTCAAAAAATTCAGGTTATAATCCTAGTGAAAATAATCTTAGCATCATAAACTTTTCCATTAATGCATAAGTGTTCTACTGCAATGCTGAAATGATTAAATATGGGTAGGTTAATCTTGATATGATGTACTTATGTTTCTCCACCTTCTTTACTTTAACTAAAGAAAAGTTATCTCACACAGATACTCACCTTCCTTCTTCCTTCTCTTGAGCTCTTTCTCCAATCCTGATTAAAATTAGTACTTTTCAAAAAGCATGTGTATCACTTGTCTGCTTCAGACCATTCAGGATTGTCTCAATGTCCTTAGAATCAAACCAGTACCCTCTCCATATGACCCTCTCCATATATACAGTCTCAAAAGTACTATCCATTGATTACCTCCTTAGTGTAGACTCATGCCTCTAACTCAAAGACACTGTCCTTGTTTAAGAACATATCATGACCTTTTCTACTGGAGGTTTTGTCAACCTTATTCCTTCTGCCTAGATTTTTACTTACCCAGTGCATACAAGGCCTGCAGATGATAGTTCCATCAGGGAATCAGATTAACTGCAACTATTACTTCAAAACAGATTTACAGTAGGAATTAAGATGTTGAGGGAAATTCAAGGGCAATGAACCTCTGAAACAGAGAACTGGAAATCAGAGTGGTCATAAGCAATCTGAGAAGCCAGGCATAGCTGGATGACAATGGTAGACCAATGGGGGGGAGGGGGAGAGAGAGAGAGAGAGAGAGAGAGAGAGAGAGAGAGAGAGAGAGAGAGAATCTCTGTCACTGTCTCCAGTAGCTATTGATTGCCTGAATCTAAAGGCATGCATATGGTACTAAGCTTCATAGGGATAACAGCATGAATGGTTATTTAGATGGAAGGAGATGAGGAAAGCAGGTCATTCCAGGCACACCAGCGAGTATCCTGCTTTTGTTCTTGACAACATTCAGATATGAACAGTTGCTCCTTCCAAATCTCAAGTCACAACTGAATCCTGGTACTATACAGATCAGAAGTTATGAGTAAAATGTATTCATGGTGAGAATCCTCAATCAATGATAAATCCTCAAAATCTCAAATAGTACTAAGCAGCAACATTGTCAGCACTGTAAAGGTAGAGACATGCTTGTTTTGTTTACTACTTGGTCTCTAGTGTCTGAGATTATATTTTGCATTTCATAGGCTTTTTATATATTTTAGACTTAGTCACAGAGAATGGCAGACAGGGTGTTTCATTGATCTTTAGCTCAAATGTACAAGACAATCAGGCAGGAATTTGTGAAAATAGTAAGAAAGCTTGTGTGTGGATATGTGCCTGCTAACTCTCTGGTCCATTTTATTATTATTGCACTCCTGTATGATATAAGAATGCATTTCTCAGGATTTTAATTCCTTCTGGCTTTTTCGAAGGAAGATTGAGTAGAAGAAAACTATGCTAAAGCCAATTCATGCTAGCTAATGGAGGAATGTTGTAAAATATTCTCTAGTCATTCAAGTATTTTTTTTTAATTCTAAGCTTGAAACTAAAAGTTTAGAAGTATTTATAGCATTAAAATTGACAAATACTGTGTGTAAGGGTTTAAATTTTTCCTTTAAAGGGACAAGTTGAATAAAAACACATCCCATCACTGTACCTGATAAATTTCTGTCTCCCTAGCAATTGCCTGGCACCTCTAAAGGGAGAGGCTCTTGGAATGATGTTCCATCTCTCACTACATGAATATAGATTGTTTCCTTTGGAAATATCCTGCATTTACTGACAGTTAGGTGACTCCATTGTAACCCATTGAGCATTTCAAGTCTTCAAGTATTAATATATATAACCACTTACATTAATTATCCCTTTAAATGTCTGAATGGCTTCCACTTTCAAATTGGATTCATTACCACTTCAGAATGCTCTGCTCTTCAGTCTCCGCAAGCCTGTAATGAGAGTACGTATTTGGTTGCCTTATAGGCTGTATTATGAATACTTGAACTCTAAGGAAATTCTCTTAACAGCTGTATTGTTAAGAAGTCACTATAAATAGAGATTTTACTTTTCTTTCTCATTGTTTCAGTAGAATTGGGGATTGAATTTAGTAACTCATGCATGCAAAACAAGTGCTCTATTACCATCTCCTTCCCTACAACCTCCCCCTCTTCTTTTTCTATACTGTAGGGATTTTTTTTTTTATAACTGGGCCAGCTAAGAATATACAACTACCTTCCCTCAGTCTTTGTAATGAAGAGTTTTCTACCACCAGGTACTGTTTTAATTTATTTGTACTATGCTCCAAGAAAACATTGGTTTTCTGGCAGGAAGCTAAATAAAGAAAAACCCCTTTATCTTTCCATATTTTCTTGTTATTTTTGTGTGCTGGTTTTTTTTTTATTAATACTGTTTTGGGTAATGTTCTGTAATTATGGTTTTGGCTTTCACTCTATCACTAGATGACAAGGCTCACATGGGAAGCAGCTTTGTCCTTTCACTTTTCACACAGTCAGAAGTAGGAAACAATGTGGAAGGAAGTTAACTTTTCATCACTCTGGAGGTCTTCACAGAATTTCTTACTCTACTTAAAGACTATCAACTCCAAAAGAAGATAAATTAGAGAATATTAAATGTTTCTACTGTTCCTTGGCCTTGCATGTACTAGTGTAATTAAATTTTTTTTCTTTGGAGATACCGTACTGTATGCTATGGGAAATTCTCGGAGAATACAACTGTTTTTCAACATGGTAATAGATGAGTAGATGAATTAATCAGTGAATAAGAAACTCACAGTCTGGCCTGCTTGTACAGCCCAGCATTATAAGTGGTACACTTTGGTGTTTTTATAAAGACGGCCAGAATTGGTACAAATAGTTCACTAACATGCCTAAATGCAATTGGACTGGGCCAGTTATAATGGCTCTGGTTTTTTTGTTGAAATTGGTGGGTCAAGAGCAAAGCACACTGGCAGAATACCAACTCTTCAACTAGTGGACCTAGTTTTAAATATTTGCCTCTTTTAATTTTACCTGTCTCATGATAGTGAGGCAGGTTATTTTAGGAGGACCTCATGGGATAAATGTATATGTAATCCTCTAGTCATTCTTCTGAGAAATATTAAGTACCCATTCTACCAAATGTCTTTCCAATGCTTGAGATCAGCATCAAATAAAAATCCACTCCATGGCTATAACTCCAAATCTGTTATAATAACAGACACTTGGCAGAAGGCATTTCTGCACTGTTTGGGGAAACCCTATAATCACTGCAGGGAAAACAGCTCAATGTGGGGAAAATGTCTCTGGTAGAGGTATATGATCAGTGGGAATTATGAAAAGAATAGCGGGATCCTGTCCTTGCAGCAGCAGTGAGAACTTCTCCATCAGTTTATGTAGAGCTTCATTTCACAGGTTTTCATTGTGATAAGTGTGGGAAGTGTCCACAGTGGAAAGAAAAGCAGAACTATATCTGTCTGTCTTACCTTACGCTGTCAGCACAAAATGCTTGAGGCTGGGTTATTTCAAAGAAATCTATTCTCACAGGTTTGGAGACTAAAGTAGGAAGTCTCAGGAAGACCAGGTTCTGGGAAAAGCCATTCTTACTGTCTGTTTACATGGTGAAGAGCTGGAAATACCAAAGGGTGACACATGGAAGAAGAACATAAGAAACCAAACTCACTGCTATAATCTCTCATCCCATTGATCCATTCATGAGGGTGAACCTTGGATCTTCCTTATTTCAACACTTCCCTTAGTGTCTTCATTTCAGCACTGCTGTTCTGGGGCTTCATTTGCCAACCCATGAATTTTGTGCAACATGCCCATTGTGTAGTAGGATACTTGAATGTATATTTTTGCAGCATCATTAAATATTTTACAGTCAAATAAAACATCATGATGCTGATTTTTAAAGAGGGCATGGTAGATTAGAACTTTGCAAAACACGAAGCTGGAATAACTTGAATAGAGTAAGCACTATACACCAAATCTTTCCATTTTAAACACAGAAGGTAAGTTTTTCCAGAAGATGCCACTTAGGTGAAACTTCCCTTTGTCAAGTAGCTCATGCTCACAGACGAGCCCAAAGAACTGGTGCTAGAAACATTAATTAATTCAAGTCAAAGCCAAACCCTGGCTCAGAGCAAGGAAAATCAGAAGCTCATATGAAAAAATAATAGTCACAAAAGGGGTACGTTTAGGGGGCATCAATATAACCACCCTCTTACATTCCTCCTTGCTACTTTCCATTTGAAAAATGACAGTGTCCTGCAGAAAAGTTGTTTTGATCAAATTAAGATGCACAGTAAGAACCAGAGTCTAACCTAAAATATATAACCTATTTTATTATTTAGTAGAGGTTTATTATATTTAAGTTCAATATTTACTAGAAGTCTGCTAGAAATCAACTAGCACACCAAGGGTACAATGATGCTGGGGGGGGGTGTGTGTTTCTAAGCCAGTGTCAATTCAATGACAAATTTGCATATTTTCATATTTACCCATAGTTGCAAGTGGACTTGAAGAGTGAACTATGTACTCTGAAAGCATGACAAAGATGATTATGTGAAAGTACTGTTTTGTGTCTGCACTGATTGTTCATAACTTGTTAGGATCAAACTGTACCTTTGTACTCAACATTCATGAGAACTGTAACAAACATGTCAGGGTCTTATGGCTTTATGTGACAACCTGTTTAACTTTGCTCCATTGCGAATAGTGGCTTCTGGCTCTCCATGATGTAAAGTGTTTTTGGTAATGCCTGGACCTTGTTTTACTACATTTTGAGCATAATGACATCACTTTCTTTAATAACCCCAAAGGAGGCATCACATGCGCAGCCTGAGCCTCCTGTCTGTGTAGAGGTTGCATTTAATAGTTTGCTAGTACTGCTAGAGAGTAGATTTATATTGCTTGCTCTCACCTAGATTTTTGGCAGAGTCCCTCCTCATCCCCAGAACATATGTTGGGTGGCAGTAAACAATAATGGAAAAATAGGCTTTCAAGGAGACCCTTCAGTGTTTCAGAGACTACTTTAGACTAATCCTACCTTAAATCAACAGCATATGAGTCTCTAACAACTGAAAGAAAAACCAACAAGAAATAAAAATACACAGCTGATTTACATTGTCTTCTTCCTTCCCTCCTCGTGACGTTCATGGCACTGGAAATGTTCCAGAACATTGCTTGCTGTTTTGATGACTTGTATGTTAAGGAGTACAGGACACTGCAGGCTACTTTTGAGAGCAGTGCTTTATATTCCTTTGGGGGAAAAAAATGCATAGACTTTTCAAAGAGACTGTTTTAGCACGTGTTAATGGCTGCACATCTGAGAATGTCAGTACCAGCTTTAGTAGGATTTCTTTCTATTCCTGTTCTGCCACATGGAAATGTGAGATCTGAAATATTATTTCATTAGCCTGCAGGCTCTTTCGGCATGGTGCTCTCAGTAGTCATTGCTTAGTCTGTAAGGATAAGCGTGTCTTTGCCATGGGAAGGAGGGAGCATCTAGAGATTTAGTGTGCTGGGGAGCTTCCCTCCCCAGAATGATTTGGAAATCCTGGAAAAGATAAATGTTTTAAGGTGTATCTTGGCTTTGACTTTTACTAATTGCAGTTTTCACAGAACAGGCAGAATGGCTTTCCCATTATGTGGAGACAACAATTTTATCCCCTTTGGCAGCCCCATTTCACTTCATATTCTAACCACATTTCAACTATGAGAGTTAATGAGAGAAAGATAGTGAATAAAGAAAGAACACATAGAAGATCTTGGATTTTACAAAACTTTATAGTGGACAGTGGTTTAACTTTTTTTATTCAGTACTGTAAAATATACTAATTGATTTGATAACCATGTTGTTTTCGTCCACCTATACCCCAGGAGTATTCAAAAAACAAACAAACAAACAAACAAACAAACAAAAAACACCTGAATGTTTCGCAACTTTTACTAATGCTTCCTTACTAGGTGTCAGCACATACATAATCTTTGTTTACTCATTCATTATAACCCCAGAACAGCCTTATTAATTACATGACTTGATTTAAGCCATTTTCAGAAAAGTAATCAAGTAGTTCCTGTGAAGATCTATGCGCCATATACATTACAGGTGTACATCACATATACATCCAAGGCACATTTTTTTATTAGCATGTATTTAACCACACTAATCTGTACATTCTATCCACCTCCCATTTCTGGGACAAAATTTCCCATGAAGTACACTTATCATGATATCAAAAGTCCTGAACAGAGAGCATCCAATCACAGGAGACTTCACAGAGATACCCACTTTGAATCTCAGGTCTTTGAATTAGAAGTACTTTCTTTTAAGGCCCCATGAATTTCCCATAGTCATACTTCTGGTGAAAGAATTTGACATTCAAGTGGTATGCCTACCTAAAGACTATTCCCAAACATCCAGACTATAATTGGGTCCTCAAGATTTGCATGGGACTCCTGCATTGCCACTATAAACATATCTAGACTCAAGGAGTATTTAAGGAGGCACAGTTTTCAGGGAGTGGATGTGTTGTATGGCATCTACACAGTATTAGTCTGCATAGGCTGCCATAACAAATTAAACTGGGTGGCATAAACAGCATGTTTCTCCTCATAGTTCTGGAAGCTAGAAATCTCAGATGAAGGTCTGGGCAACTGGGATTTTGATGAAGACTCTTTTCCTGGCTTTTAGACAGTGGCTTTCTCACTATGTTCTCACATTTTCTGTCTTTTATGCACTGTGACGGTTAGTTTTTATCAACTTGACACAAGCTAGGGTCATCTGGGAACAGTGAACCTCACTTGGAAAACTGTCTTCATCAGATTGGTACTTAGGCCAGTCTATGGGAGCATTTTCTTGATTAATGATTATGGAAGGGAATAGTCCACTGTGGATAGTGCTACCCCTGGGCAGGCAGTGTGGCTTGAATATATATATATTCAGTCATGGAGAGCAAGAAAATAATCAGTGTTCCTACATGGCTTCTGCTTCAGTTATTGCCTTGGGTCCCTGTCTTAACTTCTCTCTAGAATGAACAATAATTTTTAAAAGCTGAAATCAACCCTTTCTTCCCCAAGTAGCTTTGGGTCTTGCTGTTTAGCAGAGCAATAGAAAACAAATCAATTAATGTATGATCAGAGAGAGAAAATTATATTTCTGCAACCTTTTCTTGTCAAGATACTTCTGTTGGGCACGGGTCTGTGGTAGTTTAGAGAGAAATGTCCTCCACCGCCTCATGTGTTTGAACACTGGATCTCAGTAGATGGTGCTGTTCAAGAAGGTTTTGCAACTTTCAGGAGATGGAGCCTTTCTGAACGAATTGAGCAACTAGGGACAAGGTTTGAGGTTGTATGGACTTGCCCACTTCCTGTTCCCTCCCTCTGTTCCTGTGTGTGTGAATGAGATATAATCCTTCTGATTCTTTTTTTTTTTTTGTGGGGGGGGTTTCGAGACAGGGTTTCTCTGTGTAGCTTTGCGCCTTTCCTGGAACTCACTTGGTAGCCCAGGATGGCCTCGAACTCACAGAGATCCGCCTGCCTCTGCCTCCCGAGTGCTGGGATTAAAGGCGTGCGCCACCACCGCCTGGCTCCTTCTGATTCTTGACTGCCAGGATAACTTCAATTTTCTGCTTCCACATGCCCCCCACCCCCTGCTATGACAGACCCCCCCCTCTGGAACTGAAAACAAAACAAAACCTTCCTTCTTTAACTCGTTTCTTTGTCAAGCCAGAGAAAACCAACTAATCCAGTGCCCTGGATTTATTACTCTATTTAACACTAATTACCCCATTATCCCAATGGAGTCTTGCTGGAGGTTAGAGTTTCCACATATGACTTGCCAAATGCACATAGAAGTTTGATCAATAACTGCATCCATGTTAATTTCCTGTATTACTTGTATTTTTTTTTTTTTTCTGTAACCAAAGTGCCTGACAAAAACACCTTGACAGAAGAATGATTTATTTTGGCTCACACTTTCACTGGATTTCAGTGTATTTCATGGTAGGAAGAGAAGGCAGCTTGAGTGCTCCCATTATGGCAGCTGGGGTCTGTGGAAGAGGATAGTCACATCACAGAAGACTAAGAGGCAGCTTATGACAGCAGCTCAGGTTGAATATTACCTGATTGAGTCTGCTCCTGGTTACTCGTTTCCAACCTCTAAATCGTACCTCCTAAAGTTCCAGACCTTTCCAAAACAGTTCCACTAGCTGGAGACCAAATGTTTAAATAATGAGCTTATGGAGGACATTTCAAAGTCAAACCACAATGACTCTCTTGATTTACGTTACTAAACTATTATTCTCCTTATAAGTAACTATAAGAACTGCAGTAGGTAAGTCAATGGCATGGAATGCTGGAGGGGATGCTCAAACTATGGAGCAGTGGCATCCTAACCTACTTTCCCTGAGGGGTAACAGTAGCAAGTCATGGCACTGTACCCTTCTGGTATGTGGACACTGATACTGTTATACTGAATCCTGCTCATGTTTAAAAAGTGCATGTATGTGTTTATCTATGTGTGAAAAGTGTGTATATATGTGCACAGGGTTGTGGGGGCCAGAAATTAACAGTGAGTGTCTTCCTCTATCACCCTCTACCTCATCTTGTGAAAAAGGAACCTCAACCTGAAACTTACTGTTCAAGCTAGATTTGCTAGTCAACAAGGCTAGAGTCACAGGCATGCACCACCATCCATGGCTTTTTATGTGCATACTGACAAGCCAAACCTGAGTCTTCCTGCTCTTGCAGCAAGAACTTTTCCACCTGAGACATTTGCACAGGCCACTGTGCATTTTCTTTAGGCAAAATGAGGGGGAAACCTATGATCTATTTTACATTCTTCCCTTACAATTTTGTGTGTGTGTGTGTATGTGTGTGTGTGTGTGTGTGTGTGTGTGTGTGTGTGTGTGTGTGTGTGTGTGTGGTGTGTGTGTGTGTGTGTGCGGTAAAATAAGTCAAGAAATTAAGGAAAGTCATTCAATAACGACCCACTCTACACATTGACAATCCATTCTATGCCAAAAGGTACTAAGGTTTTATAAACGCCTTCATTGAGTAATCACAGCAACCTGGAGATTAATATCATGACAGTTTTGCCGTCAGAAGGAAATTGAGTCTGAGAGCATGAAACAACCTGTTTCAGGTCACGCCTTTTTTCTGGTCCATAGTGCTTTGGAACTGCCCCTGAATTTGACAGTGAACTCAAGCCAAAAATCTGTGCACATATAAGAGACTTAGCATACCTTTCCGTAGATTCAACCACAACGAAATGTGCCCTAGGTGTTTCAAGAGTCTCACAGAGTATGGGTTGCGGCTGTTCTACATTTTTACTTTTCTCACAACTTTCAGTAGCTAAGAAATTCAGCTACTACCAAAATGGTCATCTGTCTGTCTTTTCTCCATTTGTCATACCTGATTTCATGCCAAGAAGTTGACTTTTGTTTTCAATTCTATTGCCTGCTGATTTAAAGAAAGAGTCCTGTCTTCATGTGCTGTCGTTCCCTTTGCACAATGAAAATCCACCATATGCACAGTTGGTCTGTGTGCAGTTTGCCCCATACCTTTCTTGCTATCGGTTATCTTTGTATTTTAGTATTTCCTCCAGCTTCTTGCTCCTGTGACTGATAGAATGCTGATGCAGGGTTGAGCCTATTGTTCAGTGGTTGCAATGTCTTGCCATGGTCTATCCAAGTCCCTCTGCTCTCTCCTTAGGTCAGGCTGTAGTTGTATTTACAGTTCTTTTTGTCAGTATAATACTTCTTTGTAACATCTTCCTTTGAGGCCAAGATTCCACTTACTGAAGTGTGCCACAGGAAACAGTCTTTGCCATCTTTCTCATTGGTTAGATAGACTGTTTTTATTTTTCTAGCCAGTTCCTTTGCTGAAAATCAGTTTTACTTCCAAAACATACCCCTGAAGTATGCTTTGTACGTTCCTTTGAAGCTTTTTGGAATTTCTATCCTTTTCTACCCCCTCAATTTTGCAGGGAGCTTTTGATCTTGAAGACTTCTGCATTTAGGGAGATTTATAGAAACATTGCTCTCTAGAGAAACCTGCATAGAGCACCATCAGGCACAGGCCTTTGGAATCTGATTTTCCTAAAGAAAGAGGAAAATGGCTGCGGTCCCATATCCATCTAGGTCAATGGCTCTTTAACCACCCAGTTGCAATTAAAATCATTGCAGTGTTGTTGATGCATGAGCCTATCTGTGACAGCTTGCTCTGGCTGCTTTTGACTGGCAGGTTCCTTGTACACTTTTAATAGTATTTCAAAGCTTGTCTCTTATTTAAACAGCAGCATCTTTCTAGCTGAAATATTCTTACATGCTGAAAATTTTACATATTTTCCACAGTCAGCCTCTTGGTGTAGTATTTCCTGATAATAAAATGTTGGCTGGCAAAGCCTGAGTTATCTCCATTATTTAAGCTGCTCTTCTGGTTGAGATAAAACCTTGTTCAGCAACGTGTTTTCCATTTGTGAAAACAAGCCAGATAAGGCTTTCTTGCAGAGGCTATCTCAGCTCTTTCTGAGGACTCCAAAATAGTTGTGCACCAAGGCAAGCCTGCAACCCAGTCTTATTTAACAACAAGTTTCTGCCTTGCCAATGATGCATGGAAATTTGGGCAAATGTGCCTGGAAACCTCCAGATTAAAATAGAAAAGATAACAGGCTAGTTTGTTTCACTAGATAAGATAGGGGTATGGACCCTCAAGGGATCCTGCTTCAGAAGATTGATGAAGATGATTCTTAGAAGTAATGAGCCAAAAATTCAGGAGCTGCTTTGAAAGATACAGGAAGAATATTACCTGGTTGCTTCCTTGAACAAGCAATTTGTCTAGACTTGAGACATGTTATACCTTGGGAATATTCTTACCATAAACAAAGGGAGTGTATCTTAGACTCTTACACGCTTTACCCTCTTGCATCCTGAAGCCCTTACCTTTAACAGCCTCTTTTATCTTAGATTAAACTTTCTTTTTCTGTTCTTATTATTCCAGACAATGAGTATTTATTGAGCAACCCTTTCATAGAACTGACTGTTCCTGTCTTTCTTGCATACTTTCTCTCATTTAGTACTTAGAACAAATTAAAAAAAATGTTTTCCTTATCTCTGTATTTTAGAGTTGGAAACGAAGCAGAGAGATGAAGAAATTTAGGTGGAGGAGCCTGGATACGAAGCCCCCTTTATCTCACTCCAAGGGCTTTCTCCCACACTCTGCTTCCTTAATGATACTGTAAATTCTTTGGAAGCACAGAAAGATCCCAGCTGAAGCACATTTATTGTTTTTGGAATATGGTTTCCACTAAATCAAGCCTTTCTTTCCTGAGAGAGGTAAAGTAGATGAGTAGGTCGGTAACATTTATAATAAAGTCTGTATGTACATACATACATGTGTGTGCATCTGTGTACATGTGTGTGTGTGCACACAAGTGTGTGTGCACGTGTGTGTATCAGTTCATTTTATCTTCAAAATAGTCCCAAGAGTAAGAGCTATTATTACTAGAATTCAGAGATGAATATCTGGAGACTTAGTGAGATTACAATTGGCAAAGTCTACATGGCTAATTAGAGGAATCTGGGATCTTTTAACCATATAGTTAAATGCCCAACCCAGCTGTTCAGAACTCTGGGAAACTTCTCCTTATTTATGTCCTCTGATACTCTGTGGTCAGGATATCCTCATCCATTGCCACAGTCTTTAAAGTTTTCTTATACTTCCGACTCTTAAGCACTAATGGTGAAGACCACATTTACACTGATTCACTTTTCTTTTCTTAAGGAAACAAAATACAGAAAATAAAGAAAATATTTTTTTTTTGTTTTAGACATTCATTTTATTTTTGAATATATATGAGCATATGCACACAGGTACCCATGAGAGACAGAAAAGGGTATTGGATTCCTGGAGATCCACTCAACAGAGGTCATGAGCTCCCTGATGTGGATGCTGGGGTCTGTACGTTAGTTCTCTGCTGGCGTAACAAGCGCATCTCTTCAAAGCATTAAAGGTCTCTTTCTTCTCTCTTTCCTACTTTGTCCCTCTGTCCCTCTTCCTCATGTGAGGTAAGAAATACATTGAAGTTGATCTTTGAATTTAATGTAGTAATTTTTCATTTTACACTCAGTATTAATAATACTAAATATCGTCTACTATTAATGAATTCTTATACAAAATGCTTTATATCAGAACTTTCCAAAATCATATTTTTGTCATTATTCATCCTTGTGTAAATAGCAGTATTCTACTACTTAAACTATCAAACTGCATTATATAACACTACAGTTTTATCTTAGTTTTCTTCAATGTAAATTTAAAATCTTATAACATTTTGTAATAACTGATACTGGTATTGGACAGAAGTACTACTACTGATTTTTAAAATTTGTTGTGCACATTGAGAAGCCTTTCTATAATCATTTGTTGATTTTGAAAATTTCTTCATAAAACTTTGTACAATTTTGTAAGAGTACAATTGCCTTGCTCATACATTAAGGTTTCTATATTTTCTTTGCTAGCTATATTGCCTCATTTCTTTTTCTTTCTCTTTGGTGAGGACCTTCACCACATCATTATACGTAGATTGGGTCACACTTAAATTATACTTAAATTTTATTACATTTAAATTATATAAAGAGCGCATATGTAAAACGTGCTGTTCTGATAAAATCTTACGTTTTTGATGAAATACTTAAATATTTTATAGAATTTCATTTCCATTTTTTGCTGACTGTTCCAATTCATAATTGATAATGAGTTTTTCAACAATATTTCCAGAATCACTTGAAATTTGAGTGTTATTCCTAACTCTGACTAACAACTTCTTTTGGAAGTCTCAGAATGCAGCTAACCCAGAGGCCCAGCACGTGGACTTCCTCTCATTTCCACTGGTGATTTGCAACATACTCTGTCCATATGAGAAAAGAAGTTTAAGAAACAGATGTGCAAATCAAACCTCCAACGATGGAATAATTAATGTAAGTGGGGTGAGGCTTTGGAACTCTTAAATTCTCTTTTGCAAAATAATTGTGAATTATTTTGAGGAATAAGGTGAATGTCTACTCATGGCTAACCTCCCCTTCTCTCTAACTTCCTTTCCTGTCCATATCATACGGACTGTATGGCAGAGCCTTCAAAGGAACTTTTAGTTTGTTTTAATATGGAAACTCAATTTTCTTGAATTTTCTATTCCTAAGTATTAGCTATAGTTAGCATTTTCCTCATCTAAATGACTGGGCCATTATCTTCCTCAGACAAGTGAACATAATTTCTCCCAAAGCCAAACTCCAACACAAAAGTGACTCTATGCAGATGAAACAAAGAGATTTGGCACAGGTAGGTGCTATGGAGAGAATAAGATGGAAAAATCTGCAATGGCTTCTGTAGACCACAGTAACGGTGAAAAAAGAAAGAGGAAGGAAAAAACAAACCTCTTTATCTAGAGAAATGACAGCATAATTTGCTCCTTTAAATGTAGTTCCTACCAATCACGATCAGCATCATTGTCCCTTGGAGCTTATTTGAAAGGCAGAATCTCAGTGGCCTCACTCAGACCTACATTGATTGATGTTTTGCAGTTTAGCAGGATTCCTGGTGACTCAGGCACACGCAAGTTCAAAGTTAGAAGTTGAAGAACATTACTCAAAGGAAGCTTCAGTTTCCCTGTTTAAATATACCACATAACTTGAGTGAATATTTTTAATAAGAGGCTTGGGCCATCTTTAGAAATTCTGATTCAATTAGCCTGTTGTAAGATGTTCAATGGTCACCTGGGGAAGAACGAAATCCAGCCATGAAGAGGGAAGTGGGAAATGCACATGGCTAGCAGAAGGAGGGTGGTGGCTACCTCAGAAGTCAGAGGAGAAACTGAAGGATACTCCATGAGTGTTTAGAAAATGAATGCTAAATCTGATTGCTGATAATCTTCCAACAGTTTTTTGTTTCATTACTGAGACTGCACAAACCATTATAGTTCATTACACAAAAGTTGTATATTTAGAATAAATGAAATAGTAACTGAAGCAGTTAATAGGGACAAAGAGACATGCCTCAGACTGAAAAGTAAACCCAAGAAAGCATAGATAAATTCATGGAGAAAACTTAGGACCTTCCTTACGCTTACTATTTAACACTGAGTAAGAAGTGCTGACATTGAATTTTTTCTGTGTTCATGCTTTATATTAAATTAATAAGAAAAAGGAAAAGCATCCTGTCTTCTTACACATTCTGTTTAACAAAGAATTTATATTCCATTGTTAAAGTCCTTATACTTCCTGGTATATCCATAGCAACACACTGGTGTCTGAAATTTTAACTGGGTTTTAACATGTCATGTGAAGTATTGTCCATCCTTGTAGAGCTCTGTTCCAGATCATTCAACCTAACCTGTAGCCCTAGCACTGAAGGATCCAGTGCTCACATGTTGCATGACAGTCCTCCACACTGCCCTCTGCTCTGTGTAACTGTTCCTTACAAGATTGCTTGGAATCTCTGCTATTGTGGCAGTCATTATTTCTTTGCCATAAATGATTCTAGGACACATTTTAAAATTATCTTCTCAGAAGCATTTGTCCTTTGCCCCAAGTCTCAGGTTTAGGAAAATTTTGCTGCTAGAAGCTTCCTCATTATATTTTAATTTATTCCTCTTCAGTAGCTACTTAGTAAAGATTTTCAACTTCATATTTTAAAACACACGAATTAATTACATCTGAATATGGGCAATATCTATGCATCCAGAAAAGAAAGAAGCATCTAGAGAGGGCATTCTAAATTAGGCAAAGCAGTTTCATTATGTCCTGCAGACTGTGGGACTGTTCAGCTGCTCGGTCTAATTGCAGCTGAATTTGGTTCAAATTGTGACTGTCTCTCTCTTTGTATGTACACATATATATGTTATGTATGTGTGTGTGTGCCAACACTTATTACATTATCCAGAAATTCATTTTCCAGTCACATGTCTCATCAAAATTTAATGTTTTACTAGCTCATTTGTTTACTGAAATAAAATTTCCTTGCTACAATTGCCTAAATTATATAATTTCTTTAAAGTCCAGGATTTCAAATATGTTTTCAACAATTCAGTTCTTCTACCATTTTTATTACCAGGCTGAAGAATAGATTTTTTTTAACTCCATAGGCTGACTACTATGAGATAATCTTAACTGGGCATCAGTTTAAGAGGAATTTGATCTTTCCTTTGTCTTGACTTGTGGTGATTGCTTTGCATCTTCACAGTGAAGTGTAAGGTTAGACACAGTGCACTTGTTTCAGACCTCAGTCCTGCTATTCTTCATTCAAGTGCAATGTCCCCAGATACCTGGGTTTTATTTGTTTCTAATGCATTTCATATTTTTTTCAGGCATTCTCTCCAGTCAGAACAACATTTTTAGCTTTCCAGATCTCCTTCAAAATTATTCTAAAATATTTTAACCATCACTGGACTCTTCTTCTTCCATCTTCTGTCATGGTCCTTTCTAAATGATTCCATGTAACCAAACCCATATTCTTCACCCATTCCCACCAAAACTTACATCAGTTATACTATGGAGACAGAGCTAACTGATTTGTATCATTTACTCTCAACACAGATGCATTGGCATTTTGTTCTTTTGAAAATTCTAGTTCTTTGTGTGGGCTAGTGACTGTGACTGTTTTTCCTATGCTTCTATGTTGAATGAAACCAAGTGAATATGTTTATAGATGAAAATTACATTAAAAGAAAATACCCATCTTTATTGTATTAAAATGAATAAACTTTTAGGTTTTCTTTTTTTAGTATAAAGTGATTTTTTTCTGAGTTCTGATATGTATTTTGACACTTTTCAAGTTGTTCTAGGATTGTGTATAATTCTATGACTATTTTATACCTCCTTTGAAAGAGATAGAAAAATTTTATGGTGTGTGTATCATTAGTATCTTTTTCTAATCTTCACTGATGGAATTTTTGTATGAATTTTATCCCTAATAAGTGGGAAGGTGGATAGTCTATAGCTAAAATAGTTGTATTTGCTATAAATAAATAGCTACAGCATATAGAAGTCTACAAACTTAATGCTCAGTTGTGTAAATAGAAATCTCTCCAGACTCATTCCTTCCCTTAAATTATGTGACATTAAGACTCTATTATCAAGGCCTGAGAGATGGTTCTATGGGTAAGGTGCCTAATGTACAAGCATTAGAGACTGAGTTCAGGTCCCTAGAACCCATGTAAAAATCCAGGAGGCACTCATTGTATTTGATCTCCACATGCTCATGCAATTTTGTCTCTGTCTCTGTGTCTCTGTGTCTCTCTCTATCTGTCTCTCTCTGTATCAGTCTATCTCTCTCCCTGTCTTTCTCTCTGTCTCCCTGTCTGTCTCTGTCTCTCCCTCTCTCCCTCTCTTCCTCTCTGTTTTTCTCCACCAAGAGCAGTCATTTTTCAGGATTAGATTAATTTCATGATTCTGAATATATTGGGAGGGAAGAAAGGGCAGAGATAGAGTGAAGGAAGGGGAAGGGTATAAAGGGTAGAATCATGTACAGTTACTAATCCTACTTCTCTTGTCTTCTCTCCTTCAGTTCTGTTTTTCTGAATTACTTTTAAGGACTCTAATCTGGTACACGTTAGAGACCCATCATTAGTCATTTCAGATGGTGTCTAGCCTGCATCATTTCCCTCTTCTCAGTCCAGATGGTTGCTATGATGTCTCCTAACACTGACAATGTCCAGACCTAACTTCTGTATCACCAAGTGAGTCTCCACAGCTTCTGGGGCTCCACAAAGGCAACATCTGTACATTTGGGACTGGACAGATGCTACTACTGAAACAGGCTCAGTCTCTCTCTGGCCTGGGGCCCTACTGCTCCAGTCATCTCCTCAGAGAGCTGTTCCAAGTGCTTTATGTAGGGAAGGGTGTTCTTTTGTTTCCCACATCCAATTTAAGCATTTTCGTTCTACGTTGCACAATTCCAGACATAGGATCTATATAAAATGAGTGCATGAATGAAGATTACCTACATTTTATTAAGTATATTATTAGACTTGTTCCCAAGGATTATGAATCATTATCTGGAGTTGAATTCAGTAAACTGGTTGTTAAAAAGAGCTCTCCTACATTTCTGCAGGTGATCTGTCTGGGGACCATGGGTTAAGAAACACTGCTTTAGCTGCAATAAATAAGGGACTTAGCCAAATTCTACACATGAACTGGAATCTTCTCCTGGGAAGAAAAATAATAATAATTCAAAGGAACTCTAGAAGGAGAATTATATGTGTATTTACTTAACAGTTTATTTACATGTATCTATAGCTAATTATATCATTTCCCATACAGATGCCAGTTTGGAATCACCATGCTGTTTTCAGGAGGAATTAACAGCCTAGTGATCAAAGGTTGTATGCAGATTTTGGTCCTCTTTTTTTATCCAGTCATTTTTAAAAGATTTTGTTTCATTATTGTTAATTATGTGAACGTGTGTGTTTGTGTGGGCATGTATAGGCCACAGATGAGCAAGAGGCCTCAGGTCTTTCTGGAGGTGGGGTTACAGGTGGTTATGAGCTGAATACCACGGGTATTGGGAATTGAACTAGGGTACTCTGCATGATCATCAAGCACTCCTAAACTCTACACCATCTTTCCAGCACCAATCTAGTTTATTTTGGGTGTTTCCCCCTCCATGTAGTTCTGAGGCTTCAGGGGCTCATCACACATTTCCTTAAGACGGTTTCACTAGTTCAATGTTCCTTTTGTGGATGTTCCTCTGTTTCTATCTCAAGAAATGTCCGTCTATCAAATTTCACATGTAAACTTCTTAAATTGTTGTACTGAATGCCATAAAATGCTGTGCAGTTGAGGTTTGAATATATATACATATATATGTGTATATATATATATATAACTAATGTCATATATGTTATATATAACTAATTATGTTATATATATGTTATGTATATGTGATATATATCACATTTCTCACACACACACACACACACACACACACACACACACACACACACACACGCACACACAAAACTAATGTCACTTTAGTTTTTCCCATCTGGGCTTCTCAGTGGGATACACTGACCTGAGCTTTCTGTCCTAAGTTTCTGGAGGGAACACATATTTTCAGTTATCCCTGTCTTCCTACTCCTTTGTGGCAATGTTTCTCAGCCTTTAATATGCATGTAAATGGCCCAGTTATAAAGGTACATGGTGGGGCCTGAGAGTTAGCATTTATGAAGGTTTCCAGCGAATACTGGTCCACACCACTTTCTGAGTAGCCAGACTCTAAGGAACCTAACAACTGGTATCATAGCCACAAAAATAAGTAAAAAGCCATTGAAGGTACAGACCACAAACTTTTTCTAGAAATGGACTTCTTCAATTCATAAAACTAGCTAGCAATTGCCTAAAGCAAACCTTCTTGTCTTTTATATGTCTTAGATACACAACATGACTCAGTAACATGTACCCATACTGACATGCTTTGCTTCTGACTTCTATGGTCTTTTCAGTTGAACTTTCTATCTCTCAAAGCTTTTCTCCCAACCTTAGTCTCAATTCCTTCCCCTGCTTGATTTATATTTCCATTTCCCTTCTGTTTAATTATTGTAAAGCCGAATTGTTTTCTCTTTCTCTGATTTTAATTTCCTTGTAATTTATTTTTATTTCTCTCCCATTGTCTCCTCTTTCTTCTCCTGCCTTTCGTACAATAGACATTGTTTCTTGTGCTTAATACAGGTGCAGATGGGTTGATGCCAGAGAAAAGTGAGAAAGCAAGAGGGTATTACCATTCACTTAATGGTACTCGACCCTTTGATGAGTCAAGATGCGAGGCTACACACAGCTCAACCTCTGGTTCAATATCAAACAGTAGTTTTGCACTCAACCTCTTACCTTTTAGATACATCATTGCTTTTGTAGTAAGGCAGCAGTGCATAAGGTCGGTGAGATAATATACATGCCTATTGGTTGTCTATGCTCTGACAACTCCAACGTGTGTATTTCGGGTTTTTTCCTCCAATAGTGTTACAGGCTGTGCTTGATTTACAACTGTGTGTGTGTGTGTGTATGTGTGTGTGTGTGTGTGTGTGTGTGTGTGTGTGTGTGTGTGTGTGAGGGTCTACGGTGGGTAGGTGTAGTTGTAATAGGACCAGCATTTCTAGAGGCTTTTAAAGAATATGTGAATTTTTAATGCAACTGGCAGGGAGATAGGGATGAAGATATTTGACAGACACGGTGCATACTACGAACTTTCCAGAAATATTTGAGAAGTACTCCTAGAAGAAGAAGAAAAAAAGAACTCTTTATCAGGCTGGTTGGTAGCAAAATGTTGAGATTTATGACATATTAAATAAATAAGATCTCATTTTGCAACAAAAATTTATGAATTCTAGATTTTGCAGGTAATCCATATGTCCCCCATGATTTATTATTCCTGGAAGATCACAGATGCCATTCAAAAATTTCTTGAATGCATTTAAACAAATCATTTTGTTGTTGTTGTTGTATTCCAGTTTTTCTAGTTCATCTTCAAACAAGCTTCTTGGCAGTTAAGATTAATTGTTAAAAATCAAGATGTCTAATACCTAGCCTTGATTTAATTTACATGAAAGTTATTGTATTTATTCTAAAAATGTTTTTAAACCTTAGTAGAAATGGTTGACATCTTTCTTTTTAAATTGTATTCTGCAAGGTCCTTAGAGTTCAGGTGACACTGAATGAAATAAACAGAGCTACGCCCTCTCTGGCCTATTTCTGTCTTGTTGGCTCTAATGTCTTCTATTTTACATATTAGATTTCCAAACATAATTGATGTGTAAAGGGGAACACGCATTTGAAAGAAAAAAGAGAGAGGGGGAAAAGATCAGAGAAAGATATAAGAAGCAAAGAGACAAAGAGAAATAGTTTTAGAATTATTTAGAACTAAAAACTCCAGCCGTGGGGGCTGTGCATGGGATGTGTTTGTTTCCTGGAGCTGGTCTACAGAACATGTCCTCCTCTTTTGTTTACTACTAGTGTAACATGACAAGATCTTCCACTGGCGGTGCTTCTGTGTCTGGAGAACCCCAACAGCTTTCACAACCCTTGGGCTCTCTGCAGCGGGCATATGAATAAGTTGTGTGCCTTCAGATCTCACCACATCCACTGAATTAATTCGGTAACTTCTGCAGAGTAGTGTCTCCATGAAATATTAACCAGACCCCGCTTCAGGGACAGAGGCTCCATTCCTGCTCTGTCATCAGTACTTTTGAGCACAGGCTTTTCAAGAGCTGGATTGTTTCCCTGTTTGTTTCTTCCCTGCTATTGTCAGATCATTCTCCCCATTTGTGTTTTTATCAAGTGACTGTAGTAAAACGATTAATGAGTTGTAAAAGATCGTATTTATCAAGGATTTTGTTTTCTCCACTGCGCCTCACCCCACCTTGCTCCTTGACTCTACATCACCAAACTGGTTAGGAAAAATTTGTCAGTATTATTAGTTTTTCTGATTTTCTTTATCTATTAATGTATTCAGATACATATTACTTATTTACTTTCAGTATTTCAGAGTATTATGCATTCTGATAAACAGTGAATAGAATTGAATCACTGTCGTAATTTACTATTTTCTTGGTCTTCACTGTTAGAGTTTTACAAGTTCTTCTCTTTTCAGAGCTCCAATTCAGTTCACTAACTACAGTCACGGTTTTCAAATTGTTTATTTCCTTGTCTTGTTATTGTATTTTAAGAAAACACAACACAAAAACCTGCTAAAATAATAAAATGATAGTCTGTTTTAGAGCAAAGCGTCCTTTCCCAAACCTCACATCTGATTCAGCCTGATTTTCCACTGGAGACCAGTTGGAGGTGTTCTGTAATTCCCTTTTCACACTATGCGGTCATAGAGAATATTAGAGCTCACAGACTGAGTGCTCAGTCTCATGACACCTCCTCACCACCACCCCAATTTCAGATGCCAAGTCCATGTTCCAGATTGCTGACTATATATTTCAGTGATAACTGTGAGATTTCTGGAACCCGAAAGGGGCAAGATTTATTTGAATTTATTTGATTTTACACATCAGTTATAAAGAATTTAGCAAGAGGCACATACAAGCATTCAGATGTTAGGGGTGCACACAGCAAGCTGTGAAACAAGGGGTGAGTCTATCGTCCCTATCAGCTCAGGAGCCTCCAGTCCCTGCTCTGTTTTCAGCTATATGGAAATTACTGGAGAAATTTTCTGATAATATTTCTTGATAAAATTTTGTACATTAACCATTTTTTTCTGAATTCATTGAACATTTTATAAAACTATTGAATTTCTGTCATTTGAGTTACATATTTCGTGTGTGTGTGTGTGTGTGTATGTGTGTGTGTGTGTGTCATTGCCCATGTGCACATATGTAGAAGCCAGAGGTTGATTTCTTCATATATTGCTCCACACATTTTTATAATTATAATTTTTTTTTTGAGACAAGGTTTGTCTGTGTAATCCTGGCCATCCTGGAACTTGCTTTATAGTCTAGACTGGCCTCAAACTCAGAGATCCGCTTGCCTCTGCCTCCCAAATGCTGGGGTTAAAGGCGTGTCTCACCACTGCCTGGCCCCACCTCATTTTTGAAAACAAGTTCTGACTAAGAAATTGGTGCGTTCCTGTCAGTTAGACTAGCTGACCTTCCTTCCTTCTTGCCTTGTTGGTGGAGGAGCTCATGATCTTCTGCTCCCCATGGTATCTGTTATATCACGGATTCTGTGAAGATGTAGCACAGTGATGAGAAATACATAGTTTGGGGGAGTTTCTAGTCACCTAGAATCAAATCCTCCTCACAATCTGAGAGAAGAAAAATAGTACCTAGTTATTTGACTAGACCTCCTTATGAGGCTACCATATCAGATATACATTCAACCTCTTTTTTTCTTCAGATTGCCAAATTATACTGGGCTCTGTGTACCCATAGCAAGTCTGATCTACCATCAGGATTCTGGCTCGGTTGTTGACTCTCAGAAGCTGTAAGTCATCTACACCCCAGCTCCCATGAGTGCTCCACAGTGGCTGTGCTGGTCAGCCTTCATTGTCACCGTGACACAACAGGTTCAGTTGGGAAGAGAATCTCAATCAGGAACTGTCTAGATAAATTAGCCTTTGGATACACCTAGGGGGGAATGTTTTGATTGTTAACCGATATAGGAAGGTTCGGCCCATTATGGACAGACTACTCCCTAGGCAAGAGGTTCTTTATTAGTCATAGTTCTCCAAATGAATGGAACTGGATAAATGAATGAATGAACACACACACACACACACACACACACACACACACACACACACACACACGATCCCCTATATAACATATATATGTTCATCTATAACATATTGGGTATTTATTAGATCGACTTACAGGTTGCAGTTTAGGTAGTCCAGCAGTGGTTGTCTCACACTGAGAAAGCTCAGAACCTGTTAGTTTCTAGGACACTGGAAGTCTCAGTGGTTCTAAGCTGGCCCTGGAGTCATGAAAGAGTCATGTAAGCTGCTGATTCTCAGTCTATCCTGAGTCCTGGGGAAGTAGCTTCTATTATTGGCAAATGGATGCTTCAACAAAAGGATGGAAGAACGTCAGTATGAGTGAGGGAAACCAGGCAAAATACACTTTCTTTCTTTTATGTCCTTTTATGTTAGTTGCCGTTGGAAGGTGTGGCCAAGATTTAGGGTGGGCCTTTCTGCTTCACGTAATGACTCATAAAATTCTTTACAGGATTTTCTTGTGTTGTAGTTTGTTTCGTACACAGTTAAGTGAGTAACCATGGTTAGCTGTCCACCACAGGTTCTGAACAGTGTAAGAGGAGAAATAGAGCTTTGAGCAGACCATCACACAAGCAATAATTCATGTGTTTATTTTCCTTCTGCTCTTGACTGTGGATGTGACCCTCTGACTTCCTGCCTTGACCTTCCTGAGTCATCGACAGTAATCTGGAATTCTAAGACAAATAAAAGCTCTTCCCAAAGTTATCTTTTGTTAAGGCATATTATTACAATACCAGAAATAAGAGTAGAACAGTAGTGGAGATAGAATTCCATTCTTGGCAGTAATTTCCCTCCAAGATAGAAGGTTTGACAGTTACAGTTTTCTTCTTCTTTTCCTGGGAAGAAGTTTGGCCCTGGGAGTTTTCTTCTAGTCATGTGGAGCTGTGGTCAGAGAGAGACTGATAACAAGGTTTCACCATTTTATTTCTGAGGTTGAATGACTAGTTGGATGGTCATCTGGACTCCAAAGGCCTCTTAAAAAGTGACTGGGTTTAACATGAGTGTAATAGTGTGGTAGTGGTGGTGGTGTACTGGTATCTCCACAGGAGAAAGCAACGGCTGGTACTTCCTACTTGTGTACGACACAAGTTTTGGGAAGATGTGAACAAATGTGTATTCACTCATACAGAGAACAAATGACAGACCAACGTACAGATACCTCCAGGGTCCAATTGGTCTGCCAATGAGTTTTTTTGGGATTACCTAAAGGAATGTGGATAAGGAGTTACTTTCGGGAATAGAAATGATTCAAAGACATCTGTATCCCCAAAGCCCACCTCTGCATGGTGGACATATCACAAAAACTGGGGACCTAGAACACACTGTGCAGCTTGCAAGCAGCTAACAGACTGAAGTTGTCCTTTTCAGTAGGTCAGTTGCTCTGAGTTTCTTGCAGTAACCTGTCTGCTCTCTGCTTCTTCTAGGAAGCTTAGTTTCTCTAAGAATGTCTCTTAGCACTTCTTACTACTTACACACATGAGGGGAAGGATGGCCCTAGGGAATTTGGTCAGTTTCAGTGACTTCTTGAGGCTTTTAAGTTGTTTACTTCTTGAGCTTATGGAGCTTCCCTTAAAGATAGCGTGTTTCACTTCCCTTTGCAACATCCTGCAGTTTTTTTTCCCACTTCTTTTTCAAATCTATTGTTTTAATAAGCTTTGCTCCAAGATGGAAGGTTTTAATCTCTGAAGAAATGGCTGGACAGAACTACCCCACCCTCTATCTGCCATCGCTATATTCATATTAATTTGTACCTTTAGGAGATTTACAGAATTAATTTTGTTTGAGTGCCAACTGATATATAGATGCTATGGCTTAAATATAGTGACCTGAGACTTACCATCTTCTTGCTCTAAAAGCTTAATATATAGCTACAGAGATCATCTAAGGAATTGAAAAAATAATAAAGAATGAATTAAATAATCACAAGGATAAAATAATAAGAAACTATTAACAATGCTACTTTTAAAGTATTCATAGACCCTGCCCTCTGAAAACTTACTTCCATCTATTTCATATTGCCTTTCTAAATAGAACAGAGCCTCTTAATGTAAGCAATCAACCTAGCTTCAAGTATTTGTATTGATATGGGACCACTGGCTAGTTCTTCCAAGATGAAAACAATAGGGTGGTATTATAGGCCTGTTGGAGTGATTGCCAAAGATTCACAAAGCACTGGATATGGCCTCCAGGACTACATAAGACCAGGTGTTTAAGCCTGTAACCCTAAGACTTAGGAGTGGAGGCAGGTGGATGAGCTCAAATTTATCCTTGGCTATATAGCAACACCGAGGCCAGCTCCAAGTCACATAAGACCAGGTCTCAAAAATAAATACCACCACCAAAATCCCTCTTATTTTTTCTAATCAAATGTTGAGTATTCAGTCTCTGTATCCCTGCTTATAATAAATGGGAAATTCATGCCATTTTGCTCCAAGTAACACTGAAATAATCAATACCATTGTCACCCCTCAATGAACCCATATTTTAAAACATGAAGCTATATTTTTGTGATGAAAAAAGATTTTGGTTATACATAGGGCTTGGCAGTTTCAGAGCCATAGTTCATTTATTTCTCAATGTACATGGTTGTGGTGTTTGAATGAGGATGCCAGCCCCTCCACCCCCCATACACTCACATATTTGAATGCTTGGTTCTCAAGTGGTGGAAGTATTTGGAAAGGATTAGGAGGTGTGACCTTGTTGGAGGAAGTGTGTCACTGATGGTGGACTTTGTGGTTTCTAAAGTCCATGCTGTAACCTGTTAGCTTTTTTTCTGCCTACGACTTCCAGCTCAGGATGTAAGCTCTTAGCCACTGTTTCAGTGACATTCATGCCTGCCTGTTGCCATGTTCCCTGTCATGATAATCATGGACTCTCACCCTCTGAACTGTGAGAGCTCAAATCAAGTGATTTCTTTTGTAAGTTGTCTTGGTCATCTTTTATAAGTTATTGTGTCTCTTATAGCAATAGAAAACCACTCCTCTACTAGATCCCTGATGTTTCTGGACTCTTCTTCACCATACCCTTCATTTTCTGAGGTTTTCTTCTTTCTCTGAAATGTATTTCCCTCTCTTGATACGATAGTAAAAATGCCCTGTAACCTTTAAACACAGTTGCTATAGGTAACAATCTTCTATCCTCTTTCTGCTTCTCCTCTCTACTTCAAAGCATGTTTTCTTATCTATATTTTTGATAGGATGTCAAGTTCAGAACTGCTAACTCATTATCCCTGTTGCTTCCTATGGCTATGATTTAATCATTGCTACCTATCACTCTACTTTGTGGTTTCATACTGATTTTATTCTGTCCTTTAGGTTATAACACAGAATTTCACCACTTCTTGGACTAATACTGCGCTCAAACTTAGACAGAGGAGGGTTTTGTTTTTGTTTTTGTTTTTTTCAGGGAACAGAGCTTAATGCAGAGACTCACACTGCTCATAGTGCTGAGGGTAAATGACTGGTGAATGTGAAGCCCTTAATAGGGCGTTCATATCAACCCGTCAAGACCAAGGGAACATGGCAGAAGACTGGACAGAAAGAATGTAAAATCACAGAGTGGGAAGGAGTGCTATCAAATGCTGCCTTCTGGACCCCATTTTTAGTCGGGTAATATTTGTATTTTCCACAGCTGCTTTCTTTTACTTGCATTTAATTGCTGTGAGGACATTCATGCTTACTTCCATTGTTATTATAGAATCATACCAGCCTCAGTTTTAGAGGATGCCACTGGGAGGTAAGGTATAGGCTCCCCCTCCCCTTCTTAATTCAGAAACTCAGAGAAATTTACTTAAAATCTCTGAGCTTCAATATTCCATTTTCTTTTATTGGATTACAGAAAAACACATTGAAAACTTCTTAGTATAATGCTATGTGTTTAGTATGGATTTTAACTTATTTCTTTAAGTTGAGATAATACAATATTGTCATCTACTACCTGTTTCTAGCAAGGTCATAGACACAAGTTATTAGGAGGTTGTTGCTCCTTCATATGTATTGATGCATCCATGGCAAGCACATTCCTCTCTCCCAGAAGAGAGCTCTTAAAAGCTGAGATGGATCATAAGGTGTGGTCATTTGAATAAGAATGACCACCATAGGCTCATATATTTGAATGCTTAGACATCAGGGAGTGGCACTACTTGAGAAGGATTATGAGGTATGACCTTGCTGGGGTAGATGTGACCTTGTTGGAGGAAGTGTGTCAATAGGGGGTAGATGTGGGCTTTGAAGTTTCAAAAGCCCAAACCCAGTTCAGTGTCTCTCCCTGCTACCCATGGATCTAGATGTAGAACTCTTCTCCAGCATTGTATCTGCCTGTGTGCTGCCATGCTCCTGACCAAGATGATACTGGACTAAACCTATCAAACTGTAAGCAATTCCTCCAAATAATTGCTTTCCCTTGTAAGAGTTTCATTACTGTGAAGAGACACCATGAACTTCACAGTATTCTTCACAGTAATAAAACACTGACTAATGTTGGAATTCCTGGCCACTCCCCCAACTACATGCCAACACATGCTCTGGCAAAACTATTAGTAATCCCAGGGCCTTATATCCTACATAATATGTGCACTGCATGATCATATAAATTTCCCGCAGTGTGATCACATAATCATAAGCCCATATGCACATGTGCAGGGGGAAATCCATAAAAAGCTGGTCACAGACTCCTCTCCCTTCTTCTTCCCCCTTCTCCTTCTTCCTCTCTTTCTGTACATTTATCTCAAACAGGCCTGAGCACACCCTCTCCTGCTCCCCCCCCTTCTCCTAATAAACCCTTATAGTGGGTTTTGTTGTGCCTTGTGGCTTTTCTTGCCTGGTAACAGCACCACTTAATGAATAACATTGTGCCACGTAAAACCAACAACTAAGACAGCAGATAAGGTGCTCGCCTCCAACTGGCAGCTTGAGTTCCATTCCCAGAACCCACATGGTATCCTCTCACCTCCACACACATGCTATGGCATATGGATACAGACATCCACACATGTGCACACACGTACACACACACACACACACATACACACACGTAAAACAGTTTATTTTGACAAAAAAAACAAAACAAAACAAATGAAACCACCAAATAAACTGATCTATTAGAAAACGTAGTTTACCCATATCTAAACCATGCTGCTTGATATTGTTAACATCATACTTATTTGTATTTTAATTACTATAAACCATTATATGTTTATTACTTATATTTATCATTTCTGTGAAAAATAGTCAACAAAAAGCAACTTCTGTAAGAAACGGACTTATCTTAAGTTACGATACTAGGAGATACATGCAAGATGGCTGGGTAGGCATGGTGTCATGAAAGTAAGGCAACAGATCACACTGAGTCTGTTCAGGAAGCAGAGAAGTGAATGCTTGCATTCTCAATTTTATCCAGTCTAGGATCCCACCTTGTCAATAGCGCCACTCACACTCAAGAAGTACCTTGCCTCTTTAGTTAAACTGTTTTTGAAATATTCCCACTGACACATTCGAGGTGTATTTCCACAGTGATTCTCCATTCAGTCAAGTAGATAATGAAGAGCAGCAATGGCAACATTACTAAAAAAACAAAACAAAACAAAACAAAAAACCCCAAAACCAAAACCAAGCAAAATGCTTGCATGCGAGCATTTGTCATTGAGTAACAGGATGGGCATTTTGTTTATTTCCATCCTTTGAATATAGTTTTGACATGACTTTAAACTTTTTCAGGTTAAACTTATTTGATGTTTTTCACAATGTAGAATATCAAGGGCAGGGTAAGTTGCTTTTGTCGAAATAGATTCACAATGTTATTCTCTTCAGTCAATCTGGGTGGAAATAAGAACTTGTACTTTTACACTGGATAGATGTATTCACCCATTGCTCAGGGTACATGGGATCTTTTGTAGATATTAGATGCAGCTACTACGCAACAGTTTTCTCATTCTGTTGCAATTTCCGTTTGATCTGGTGAACACAGACTATTTAGAGGACAAAAAAATCACAACACAACAACAATGAAATTATATAACACATCACAGATCACAATCAGTTCTGTGGAGAAAAGACAAAGAACTCGAATGAGATATGCCTAGTGCGATTTTCCCTTTTATGTAAACCAGTCAGAGAGGGTTTGTTGGTTAGCATTTGACTGAACATAGGCGACCTAAGGGAGAGGATGAGTTACCAGTGCAGATGTCTGTAGGAAGAACTTTATGAGAAAAGGAAGCAGCAAGTGCCAAAGCTCCGAGGTGGGGGAGGAGGTTTGGCACATTCAGGAGCCAGTGAGCTTACTGAATGTACAGTATTTGGAGGGGGTGTTAATCCTGTCAGGCCTGGGAACTTCGGAGTTCCCAGTGCCTGACACCGCCCTTTTCTACCTCCCTGCCAGCAAAACGGGAAGTTTTCTGTTCCTCTAGAGGCTTTGGAGTAGACAAGTTATGCTGTCTCATTTTTCTTATTTCGTTCTATCCCTCCCCCCTTCTCTCCATCCTCCTCTCTCCCTGCCTTCCTTTCTTTCCTTCCTTCCTTTTTATTCCTTCTTTTCTTTCTTTTTATGGAACAACAAGCTGGGCCCTCAGACATATTAAATAGGCACTGTGTTACTTAGCTGTATTCCCAGCTATCTTTTTAAACTTTTGTTTTGAGACAGGGTCTTTCCAAGTCATCCAGGCTGGCCTTGAATTCTGTCTGTTATCTCCAAATAAGTCTTGACCGTATGGTTTTTTTTCCTCTTCTGTTTCCTGTGTGGCTGGGAATATAGGCTAGTGCTTCCTTCATTGACTTTTGCAAAGATTGTTTCCAGTGGCTCCATAGAGAATAAACTGTGTAGCAAAGGAAGAAGTAAAGAACATTTAGGAGGCAATGCTCACATTTCATACATTTTGTGTTATTTACTAGTAGAATTTGAATGCAACTTGGATGTGGAGTGGGAGAAATTGATGAATGAGTTATTCTTACACTTTTATCTAAAATGGTAGAGATAAAATTTATTCACTGTAGGTAGCAAGAGAAAAAGTATCAGTTTGAATTAGTATTTTGAAGTTATCAGTATGATTAAAGGTCTTTTGTTTTTCACATGTTGATTTTGACATTCCAAATTTATAAATTAATGAATATATAAGTAAGTTGGTGATATTTAGGTTAGGGTTAAAGGATTTAGATCATCCCTAGAGAAAAGGACTTGTGAGTCCGATAACAATAAAATTTTAAAACTTGATATTTAACCTGCAAAGAGATTATAATAGAGAAATCATTCAAAGATTGATAATTTTTTGGGGGGGAAAGTGTAGCTGAAAGTTTTTCTGGTCCTGCCTGGCTCCCTCAGCCCCACAGCCCCACTGTCTGGCAGCCATTCAGACCCAAGTAAACACACAGAGGCTTATATTAATTAAAACTGCTCAGTCATTAGCTCAGGCCTACCACTGACTAGCTCTTACATTTAAACTCAGCCAATTTCTGTTAAGCTATATGTTGCCACGTTTTCCATGGCTTTACCTGTGTGCCATTACATGCTGCTCCCTGGACAGCAGGCTGGTGTCTCCTGACTCAGCCTTCCTCTTCCCAGAATTCTCCTTGTCTGCTTATCTCACCTATACTTCCCACCTGGCTACTGGCCAATCAGCATTTTATTAAACCAGTGTACAAAAGCAATATTTCACAGCATTTCCCCTTTTATATTTAATTAAAAAGGAAGATTTTAACTTTACCATAGTAAAATTACACACAACAAACAGTTATCAAGCAAGAATTACACTTACAATATCTAGTCTATTTGTATTTGGCAAAATTAAAGAAAATATTCTATCTATCCTATATTATGAGTCTAAAGTTTCATATCTAGTTTATCTTTTATCATACCAAGGAAAATTATAACTATCTAGTTTTCAACTACATTGAAGACCTCAGAAAGATACAATATTACCTAAGTAAATAGGAAGAACACTGCAAGCAACTTCCAAAAATCTAGAGTGACAGAGACAGCTGGCTGCCTGGACAGTCACCCAAAGTTCTTTTGCAATGTTGAAGCATCCATCTTCAGCCCACAGTCTCTCAGTCACTTCTCTCTGTGTCCTGTAGAATGTCTGACAGTTTCCTCTGCAAAGCAGGAACCTGAAGGACCATTTCACCTTGTTTTGGCAAATTCAGTGGTTATCTGCCTATGAGTCCTGCATGTCCAGTTTGTATAACTTTTTATCAAGCAGTCCAGGCAAGAACAGTTTCTTGCCCCAATGGCTATTTTTGCCAAGAAGAAGATAAACTCCATATGGAGTGTCTTCAATGCCCATCTTTCTATTTGAAGTAAATTGGTGCTACCAGAAACAGATGTGTCTCACTGTCCAGAAAGCCTAAGTTTTTAAAACATTTTAAATGCCATATTCTGTAGGTCTTTCAAGTGTTTGAAGATTACCTACCTAATTGAAATATACCTTTATATACCTAAAAATCTTAACATGACTAAAGGTTTGACTATCATAGATAACTAATTTTTAATCTATATTTTTCAACTATACACTACAATTTCAAATGAGTTGCATAAACATAATACCTTAAACAAGAGTAGAAATATAATACAGTGTAACAAAATTAACTTTAAATTTGTATCAATAAACTAAAATCTATACCAATGTAAAACATTTTAAACAAGTTGCTCTTTAAAAGTAGATTCAATAATCTACTCTTTCATCCAATCACATCTATATCCTATATTTCCATATCATATCCCCTTTCTTCTTTTAGAAAAATATTGACTATGATCAATAACAATTTTTAACCAGCAACCTAAACAAAGACAAATTTCTATAATCCACAGACAGTGACAAGGAAGTGAGGTAGCTGGGCCAAGAGCCAATGAGAGGCCAGAACAACAAGGCATATAAAGGCATGGGTAGACAAGAAGTGGCTGGCATTTGGAAGCTGCAGAGCTGGTGAGGTAAGGTTGGCTGGTGGCTCTTCCTATTTCCCTGATCTCTAAGGCTTTCACCCCCAGGTTTGGTTCTGTGTTTTTTATTTAATAAGACCATTTCTGAAATTCGTCTACAGGAGGGCATAGTCCATTGTTTGGAGATTAATAATGTATAGTGTCAAGTGGGAGAATGAATAAATAACAGCTAATAGCATAGTCTGAAAAGATAGGAAGAGAAAGAAAGATAGACTGTAGTCTCAAAACAAGCAAAGAGAAATCTGCAAGGCAAGCATTTAAATACTGAGTATAAATATTAAAAAATAGATCAAATAAGATAAAAATTGAGAATCTGCAGACAGTTTGCTTTATACAGGCTATAATGGTATTAAAAAACCAACTTGTAGTAGCTAAAGCCTTGCTGAAATATGCTGAAGAGAAATTATATAGATAAACTGGTGACAGAGGTGATAATGGAGGAAGAGAACGATCACAGAGAATGAGGGGATGGAGAGGAAACAGGTGCAGAGGGATGTGTACACAAGAGAACTATTCCTGTGGAACGGAGGATGTCAAAGCATGCTAGCAGACTGATGCCATTTCCTAGCAAGGAAGAGAAGGGTGAAAGGGCAGGCCATGATGAGATACTGTTATAATGAGAATCCCAAGGAACAGAGTGTGAATTCCAGTGTACGAGGAGAGGAATGGATCTTGCGTAGACTCCTTCTGATATTTCCTGTATTCCAGATGGAAGACAGATGAGTTGTGTGGGTGTAGATAGAGCTGTGTTAGAAGCCCTGCAAACAAGCTTCTCTGAGAGCTTTTGTTTCCCTAGCAGGGAGTGATAAAAAGAACGCCATATTAAGGTTTGCAGAAATGGAGAAAGCGTCAAATAGTTATCTAGGACAGTAGAAGACTGAATGAATTACAGGAAATGAAATTCCATGTAGCTCTAAGGACTCCCTTCAACTTAATGGCTACATGCTTTTAATCCCACCCATTCAGAAACTTGAAGTAGAATTGGTAAAGAAGATCATGTCACCCTGGTAGAGTACTATATGCACTTGTTTCTTTTAAGAAAAGTTATGCTTTTTTTGTGGTTGAAGAAAGAAATGTATTTTTGAATGGCTCTGGGTTTTGTGAAGCTAGTGAGATGGTGAGGGAAAAAGTGAACATAGATGCTAGTCATCTGCAGGGAAGTAATTACAAATATGTACACTATGCAATATAAACCAGGACCAATAGAGGCCTAATGCTGATAAAAGATCTTCAAAACTGAGTTGTTAAAGGTGGTGGATGAAAATAAAAATCAGAAATTAGGATTCAAAAAACTGAGATGCTGAGGGGCAGTTGGTTTGGACAATGTGAGTATGAGGTTTGGCAAAGGAAAGACAAGTGTGGCAAAGAAAGGTAATATCAGGGTGTAGCCAGGCCAAGCTCTGGGAGTCCTGTTGAAAAGAGGGAAGAAAGATTATATGAGCAAGAAGCATCAATATCTTAATGGGGAAATATACAGAGACAACCAAACCAAACTAGTGGGAACTCATGAAATTTAGATCAACAGCCATGGAGCCTGCATGGGACTGGACTAGGCCCCCTGCATAACAAGACAGTTGTGTAGCTTGATCTGCTTAAGGGGCCCCCTGGCAGTAGGATCAGAATCCATCCCTGGTACATGAGCAGGCCTTTGGGAGCCCACTTCTATGATGGGACACCTCATACAGCCTTGAGGCGTGGGGGTGGGGGGGGAGGCTTAGACCTGCCTCTACTAAATGTACCTCCTCATGGAAGGCCTTACCTTCTTGTAGGAAGGAATGGGGTGTGGGTTGGGAGGGGGAGGCTGGAGGGACAGAAGGAGGGAAGAGGGGGATCTTTGATATGTAAAATGAATAACAAAAATTTGCTAATAAAAAAAGTATCAGGGTATAGGAAGATCTCAAACATGAATGTTAAGATGACCCAGAAATGACATATAAATTGTGCCCAGTTAATTAACCAACCTACAACCAATGAGAATTAAAGGAAAAGAGGAGTGAGTTGATGGAGAAAATGAGGAGTGATAGAAGGTGAAAAAATAAAGGACACAAAAGACTCATGATGGTGAAATCAGTGGGTTATTGAAGGCAGGAACATGGTCTGATGGCAGCAAAGAGGCCATGACAACACAACCTCTAGTTGTGGGGGATGGAAAGCGCCAGGGGCAATGGCTGTTTTGCTAATATTACACACAACAGAGGATGGGTAAGTGAGCATGCTCACCTCTTGTAGTGACTGCATCCAGAGGAGACATGAAGATTGCTCAAGGTGGCAAGGCTAGAAATGAAGGAGATATATACCAGATAAAAATGAAGGGGCCAGGTGGTCTGCCTTGAAAGGCAAGCAAAGACTGAAATGGAAGAGTAAATACATAAGTTAATAAATATGTAAGTAAGTTATATATAAGTAGATATAGAAATAATATATAAGTATATAAATTCTTGATTTAATGAATATATGAGTATATAAATAATGTTTCTATATTATATAAATGGGAGAGCAAATATATATGTTGATGAATATTAGGAGAATAAAATTATCCCAAAGTGATTTTTAGATTTCAGCATAGATACAACAGTAGAATCGCCAAAAATAGAAAACAATGGAACAGAACTAATGGAGGACAGAATAATAAGCTTTATTTTCAAGTTGTTAAATAAAAAATGCCATTTGATGTTTAAGTAGATGGGACCAGGAGACTTCAGTATGGAAGACTGAATTTAGAAATCATCTATTAAAATAAAAGTGTTGGACCTATAATAATAAGTGAAATAATTACTGAATGGTCTCTTTAGACAAGAGAAGTTAATTTCATTACTTTCTTCTCAAGTGGTCCAGTGTTCATTTTCATTGATATTGCTTCACTCGTGTTATTTGCATTCTCTGCTACGTTTAACCTAAGGAATTTTGTAACTGACTTCTGTTGTTGTTGGAAAAACAAAAACACAGTTTGGGTCACAAAGGCCAAAAAAGGAACAGAAGTTAATGAATGTTATATGCAGATGACCAATTATTTGAGTACAGGCAAATTTCACATGAAACAGAACCAAGAACGACAGTCATTCCCCAGAGTCTCTATAATACTTTCCTTTTCCACAGGAGTTGGCCATATTCTTCAATCTCCTTATCTGTCATCTTGCTATCCTTCTCATGATTTTGCAGATGGCCTGGTGATAACTAGCATGCATAATTCCATCCCACTGTTCTAAAAATTTAATATCCTAAAACTAGAAGGGATTGGACCAATGAATCTGTTCTTACCACATCACTGGTCTCAGGCTAGAAAAATTAGGCCACTGGACATCTTCTATTGTAATTACTTACAGGTCAAATGTATACTTGAGTTGGAAAGCCTCATATGGACAGTATGAGTCTCTTACACAATTTTGGGTACACAAGCTTCATTCAATATAAGTAAGACACTCATAAACCACTTGTCCTAAATATTTAATACTTTTAATTATGTTAAAAGAACTAAAATTTAACTTTTATTAGTTCTTGTTACAAAGATAAATGACTATTTGTTATGACTGAGAATTTCTATTGTAGCATTTAATCTGGTGGAAATTGGTACAGGTACTGTATAAATACAATGCCAAAGTGGGTACCACACCAAGAGATTAATGGTGCATTATTTCACTGGTCTGTTAATAATTTACCCCAGTATACTTGTGGTTGTGCAAATATTTTATTTGACTCTATGAAATATAGCTCCAATTCCTTTTCAAACTTTGCTATTGTTTTGCTCTATTACTTAACCACATTATTGAATTTTGTAGAACATGTGTCTTGTCACTCAACAGAACAAGAGAAAAGCCAGACAAATCATCCTTCCATCAAGAATAATTTTTCTTATTTAAAAAAATAGTTCACAATATAGCTATAGAAATTTGGGAAGATAGAAAATTTCTTGTATATGCATGAGATCAGTACAGGCTAAAGAACACTTTTAAACTCTGGAATTAGGAGAGGGCTGCTATCACACAAGTACAGTGTTTTTTCTTCAACCTTCAAAATAAGTAACATGCAGGGAACTGGGGATGTAAATAGCTCTCAGAGAAGTAGGAACCAAATTTTATTCTCACTGTTAATAAAAAATTAAAAAAAAACCAGTGTATTCTTTAATACATTGGAGTCAGAAATAAGTTTATTTTCTAAAACCTTCAATAAAATTCGAGACAGTGCCTAGGGTATGACACCTTGCGCAGCCTTGGTGTAGGGGGGAGGGGCTTGGACATGCCTCAGCTGAGTGTTCCAGGCTCTGCTGACTCCCCATGGGAGATCTTGACTTAGGAAATGTGGGGATGGGGATGGGTTGTGGGGGAAGGATGGAGAGTGAGAAGAGGGGGGATCTGTGGTCGGTATATAAAGTGAATAGAAAATTTCTTAATAATAAAAAACATTTGAGACAGTGGGCAAAGTAAACCTACTTTGATAATTTCTGTTCTTTGAGTTTTAAGAAGGAGGTTAATTCTCCCCCTTAAGATGATCAGTTTCTCTTCTTAACTTTTAAAGAACATTACAATGTCAACTATCAGAAGAGAAAATTTACAGTTGCCGTTCTTACCATATGACATATCTAGAGTTTGTGCATATTTTCAAGTGCACTGCTAGACACGTCATTACTGACTGAATCAGTGCTAATTATTTATTTCTGAGCAACAAATGACCCCAATACTTAGTGAAAAATAGGAAAATTTTATTAGCATAGAATTTCAGAGCATCAGTGATTCAAACATAGCAATGCCAGATGGTCTGGCATGTGTTCTTTCTTGAGGTTTCACTCAAGATGCTGGTCCACAGTCAACTGAAGACCTGCCTGGGGCTGGTGGGTTGGTTTCCAAGGTGGCTTATTCACAGAGATGTTGCCAACTGTCCTCATCCCTTGCTTGATGTTTTAGGAAGCCTTAGTTCTTCATTGTGTGGCTGCTTTGCCATTTTCATGACACAGAAACTGATCTCAGAGATGATCCAAGAAAGCAAAGTAGAGGTCCTAATGTGCTCCATAATCTAAGTTTCAATTTTGCCCACGGAAATGTATTCTATATAATGTAGGTTGTACAGGTCAGCGGTATCTCATACGTAAGGGAAACATCACAAAAACATGAATCCCAGGGGCAAGCTCATTTTGGAAACTATTGCAAAACCTCTTACAGAAACATAGCTTAAAAGTCCCCACTGAGGCACAAAATACTTTCCTAAAAACAAGCTGTCTTTATGAGTGTTTCACTTGATAAAGGCTTCCTCTTTTGTAGACAATAAGTAGAGATAGATTAAAGGAACTTTTTTTATTTTGTTTTTTCATAGTGGAAAAAATGAGTACCAATTTGCTATAGTTTGTATTTAGAAGATCCTTCAAAGATCCAGATGTTAAATATTGGTTTCAAGGCTAGTGTGGCTAGGAGGTAGTGGACCCTTCATGAGGGGACCTAAGGGAACATTGTAGATCACTTGGGCATGACCCCAAGAGACATCATGTATCTTGGGCCTTTGTGCTTTTGCTCATTCATATTCTGTCCATGAGGTAAAAGGCTTTGCCATACTCTGTCTTGAATTCCTGGTCAGCTCTGTTCCCTGTTGTTACTTGATGCACTTGATATTGACTTATTTTTGACAAAAAGTTAATATATATATTTTATTATTTTCTTCTCATGTGTTTTTATGCCACGGTCCCTAACATGCAGAACATTCATCTAGATTCATAAAATATGAAAAATAATCGTACTTTCAAGTGAGGAGGAGAAGAAACCCAGAACGTATTTTGAATGTCACTTGCCTAGGAGAAGCAATGAGAAGTATGACTTACTAAAATAATGTTTCCTTTCCATTGACCAACAGGAAACGTTCACTCCCAACTCAGCTCTGCACTCTGTGATGCTGGAGTTTGGCTGGGACATTTGGTATTTTAGTATAACCTCTAGCAAACATACTGACAATATAATAGTCTCATGATACAAACAGAGAAATCTCATATATAAATTGAGGTCTCAAACCTAAGTGTTAGAGGCCACTATTGAAAGTTATTAGGCTTGATTTGTTTGGGGCAGTTATTGCAAGGCTTTGCTTCTGTCACATCTATTTCATGATTTGTATACATTCAGGAAGACAAAAATATTTCTTCATCTGGTAATTTTATAAAGAATATGAAAAGAAATACAAGAGAGTCTCTTGACATTGACTTTATATAAAGTTTGTTCTTCCTATGAATAACAGTGGAATGTAAAATTCACTGGATGACCACAAAGTAATTTTTCCATCTTTTTCACTTAAATTTGCTTTTTATAGTCATGGCTCCTTGTGGTGAAACAATTTTTGAATTTCAGAAACCAGATAACAACATTAACTTCATCTGGATGTTTTCATTTTTCCATATGTGACACATAGAAGTGCTGTTTCTTCACTGAACAAACACAGTCATGGTTAATTTACTTCATATATTTGTGCGTGTTTATAAAAGTCCCTGAATCAATGGACCTGAATTCAACCACAGTTACTTACTGTGTGATGGTACTTTAAAAATCCTGTAATTATGAAATATAATTTAGCCAGGATTGTAAATTTTCTTGGCAAAGTAAAATATCAGTGAGAGTGAAGCTCCTTCCTCTAACACATTTTCTGAACACAAAAATCTAGGAAAAATACTGGTTTCTTTCATTGTTCAGCCCAAGCCATCTCTTTTTACTACTGTGTAAAGAAGGTTAATAACTTTAATGTACAACTTTCTCATTATAATATGTTATTATAGCTCAGAAAACACTGTTATATAGAAATTGTGGCATTTGTGAAGTATATATTTCCCATTACTAATATAGCAAAGATATAAGAAAATTGGATGTGGTTGATTTGAGGGCATGGGTAGATAAAGATTATTTTCCAATACATAAATAGGATTTTTCTGGAGTTTAAATAGATGATAAAAATTAAATCCTCATAATTAATTATAATATTAATATGATTGATGATAGGCAAATAATCTGCCTTCTAAATTTTTCACAATGATTTGATATTAATTTATAAACTCTAAAAATATAGAACTGAAAACAATCAAGAAAGAGGTAGTTCATGAGTTACCTACAATGAAAAAATTCTCATGTTTGAAAATAAAGATAACTGAGGAACCATATGAGTTTGGAACAATTTTAAAGAACATCTGAAAACTTTAACATGGAGTTTGGAAAGCAAATGAGGCAAGTGTAAGTCTGGGATGCAGCAGAAAATACTTTTAGTCTTTGAAAAGTGTAGACAAATTCTGGATGTATGCTCATACAGAGGCAGACTATAAGAGGATCACTGACACTCCCCTGAATAGTTTCATTTTCAGCTAAATTTAGAAAAATCCTGTATCTCTTCCCAAGTGAGCATCAGTAAAGTTGGGACTCTTTCCAAAGGATCATAGAGGGATTTACCTAGAATCTGCATTTATGTTGTTCTAGGAAAGTCAGATAAGTACTTGAATGGAAGACATCACTTACATTTTTTGGTTTTTTGTTTGTTTGTTTTGTTGTTATTGTGGTTGTTGTTTGTAGTAAATTCTGCATTCATGAACTATGTGCAAAAACTTTATGACATCAGATCAAAGAACAGGCCTAGACTCTCTGGATCCTAACAAGTGGTATAAAAAAAATGTTTTGCTAGGCCTTCTACTGTTCAGAGAACCTAAATGCTGTTTTCTGTATCAACAAACAGAATGGAAAAACTGACCATTGTAGAAAGTGTCCAATTACATACAGGTGAATAACACTCAAGCAAAACAACAACAAAGCCAACCAACCAACCAACCAACCAACCAACCAACCAACCAACCAGAACAAAAAAGAGCAAAACCAAATCCATCCAAAACAAAACAGAAAAAGTAGAGCTTTTGTAAGTTATACAATAAGCAATGAAGGAAAACAGTGACATCATTGTGGATATACATTGTAAGCAGGGCCACAGAGAAAGAAAAGATGCACTTGAAAATCAGCATTAAAGTTCATAAGATGTGCTTTGGTTCAAGGACACAATGTGTTTGCACTTGATACTTGTAATAGGTCCTGTGTTCATACCACATGATACTTTTTAAATTGAAAATAGATTCTTCTCTCATACAATATATCCCAACCTCAATTTCCCCTCCTTCCACTCCTCTCAGCTCCCCCACAGCTCCCCTCTACCCCAGTTCACTCCCTTCCATCTTCCCTCAGAAAGAAGCTGGTCTCCAAGAGACAACAACCAAATACCACTAAACAAATTCTAAGACCAGGCAGACACCTTCACACCAAAGCTGGACAAGGCACCTAACAAGAGGTAAAGAGTCCCAAGAGCAAGCAAAAGAGTCAGAGACATACCACCCGCTCCCACAGTTAGGAGTCCCACAAAAACACCAAGCTAACAGCCACAACTTAGACATGGAGGACCCGCTACTTGCAGCTTCAGATTCTGTGAGTCCATATGTACCTTCCTTAACTGATTCAGTGGGTCATGTTCTCTGGGTGCCTGCCACACTCTGATACCTACAACCATTCCCTCCCTTGATCCGCCCTTCCTCTGGATTCCTAGAACTCAGAGGGAAGACACCCTATGGAGACCTCCAATTTAGACTCACTCTGCGTAATGTTTGGCTGTGGTTCTCTACATCTGCTCCCATCTGCTGCCGGAGGAAGCCTTTTTGCTGACTGGACAAGGCACCAATCTATGAGTATAGCAGAATATCATTAGGAATAATTTCATTGATATACTTTTTTTGACCATTAGTGTTTGGTTCTACCCGAGGTATCCTGGCTATCCAGTCTTCAGTTCCCAGCCATCCAAGCAGTGTTGGGCATGGGTTTCCTTTCATGGCGTGGGCCTCAAGTTAAATAAGACATTGGTTGACCATGCCTACAAGTATTGTGTCCCCCTTTCCCCAGTACATCTTGCAGGCAGGGCAGATTTTTTGGTAAAAGGTTTTATGGTTCAGTTGGTATCCGATTTTCTCTTTTGGTAGCCTGTGGAGTACCTTCCCACATTCAAAGAGGCTAGAATGTAGAGGCGAAGGTTACATACAGGCACCAGCTCCACTGCTCCATGTTCAGTGAGCTGTGTGGATGTTAATTGGGCCCCACTGTCAGTTTGTGGAGAGCAATCCTCTGTCCCAGCATCAGGCTTGGTTGTTTAGGGATCTCTATGGTAACCCCTCAGACCAAAGCTCAACCAAATGCAACCCCGTCCCAGCACAGGAGGCTTTACCTGACTGTGAAAGATGGACATTGAGACTCTGTATCCCCATTACTATGAGTCCTCACTGGGATTACCCTCACAGACTCCAGGAAGTCTCTACTGCACTAGGTTTCTACATCGCCCTGGCCCCAGTTCCAGCCATCTCTCCCTGAACTCTCTCTTTTGATCCCATCTCCCCCACTACCTTAATTCTCCTGCTCCCATCTGCACCCACCCCCAGTCCAACCATAAAATATACTCTTACAGAAGGCTTTTCAGTTTCATGAGGGCCTATTTATTAATTTTGAATCTTAGAGCCTGTGCTACTGGTGTTCTATTCAGAAAGTCATCTTCTGTGCCAATGGTTTCAAGGCAATTCCCTACTTTCTCTTCTACCAGATTCTGTGTATCTGGTTTTATGTTGAGCTTTTTGGTCCACTTGACTTGAATTTTGTGCAGCGTGATGAATATGGATTCATCTATTTACATTCTTCTACATACAAACATCCAGTTTGAATAACTCCATTTGTTGAAGATGCTTTCTTTTTCCATTGTGTATTTCAGGCTTCTTTATCACAAATCAGTTGTCCATAATGGTGTGGATTTATGTCTGGGACTTCAGTTTGATTCCATTTATCAAAATGTCTGTTTTTATGCCAATACAATGCAGTTTTTAATACTAAAGCTCTGTAGTACAGCTTGAAATCAGGATTGATTAGAATTCCATCAGTTCTTTTATTTTTTAGAATTGTTTTGGCTATTGTGGGAGTTTTGTTTTTCTATATGAAGTTGAGAATTGTCCTTTCAAGTTCTGTAAAGAATTGTGTTGGAATTTTGATTGCAATTGCCTTGACTCTGTAGATTGCTTTTGGTAAAATGGCTGTTTTACTATGTCAATGCTGCTGATCCACGAACATGGAAGATCTATCCATCTTCTGATATCTTCTTCAAAGACTTGAAGTTTTTATCACAGAAGTCTTTCACTGGCTTGATTTAGAGTTTCCCTGAGATATTTTATATTATTTGAGACCATTGTGAAAGCTGCCGTTTCCTTGATTTCTTTCTCAGTTCCTTTTTCATTCATATATTAGAGGGCTACTGTTTTTTTGTTGTTGTTGTTGTTTTTTGTTTTTTGTCTTTTTGGTTTTTTTTTTTTTTTTTGTTAATCTTGTATCCAGCCACTTCACAGAAAATGTTTTTCAGCTGTAGATGTTCTTTAGTGGAATTTTTCAGATCACTTACATATACTATCATATTATCTGCAAATAATGATACTTTGGCTTCTTCCTTTCAAACTTTTATCCCCTTGATATTCTTTGGTTGTTTTATTGCTTCAGCTAGAACTTTAAGTACTATATTGAATAGATATTGAGAGAGAGGACCACCTGTTCTTATTCCTGCTTTTAGTGGAATTGTTTTGAGTTACTTTCCATTTAATTTGACTTGGCTATAGGATTACTGTAAATTGCCTTTATTGTGCTAAAGTATGTGCCTTGCATCCCCAATCTCTTCATAACTTTTATCATGCAGGGGTGTTGGACTTTGTTAAAGACCTTTTCTGAATTTAATGAGATCATCTTGTGTTTTTTTTTCTTTCAGTTTGTTTATATGGTGGATTACATGTACTGATTTTCAAATGTTGAACCATCCCTGCATCTCTGAGATGAAGCCTACTTGGTAATGGTGGATGATCTTTTTGATGTTTTCTTGGATTTGCTTTGCTAGTATTTTATTGAATATATTTGCATATGCATTCATAAGAAAATATATGTTTTTCTCTTTCTTTTTGAATCTACTTGGATTGTGTATCAGGGTACCTGTGGACTCATAAAATAAATTGATCAGTGTTCCTTGTGTTGCTATTTTGTCCAATCATTTGAGGAGTATTGGATTTAACTCTTTGAAGGTCTTGTAGAATTCTGTGCTAACACTGTCTGGGTCTGGGCTTTTTATGGTTTGGTGGTTTTGATGACTACTTCCATTTCACCAGGGGTTATAGATCTATTTACATGGTTTATCTGATCTTGTCTTAACTTTGGTACATGTTACCCATGGAGAAAATTATCCATTTCTTTTAGATTTTTCAATTTGGTGCTGTATCAGTTTTTGAGTATGTCTTCAGGATTCTCTGGATTTCCTTGGTGTCTGTTGTTATGTCCCCCTTTTCATTTCTGATTCTGTTAATTTGGATATTCTCTCTATGTCTTTTACTTAGATTGGGTAAGGGTTTGTCTATCTTGTTGAGTTTCTCAAAGAACCAACCCCTTGTTTCATTGATTCTTTTTCTTGTTCTCTTTGTTTCTGTTTTATTGGTTTCAGCCCTCAGTTTGATCATTTCTTGATGTTTACTCTCCTTGGGTATTTTTATTTATTTGTTATTTTGTCCTATAGCTTTTAGGTGTGCTGTAAAATTGCTAGTATGAGATCTCTCCAATTTTTTTTTTTAATGTGGGTACTTGGTATTATGAATTTTCCTCTTTTCACCACTGCTTTCCTTGTGGCCTGTAAGTTTGGGTATGTTGTATATTCATTTTCATTGAATTCAAGAGAGTCTCTAATTTCTTTCTTTATTTCTGTCTTGAACCATTTTCCTTCAGTAGAGAGTTGTTCAGTTTCCATGTTTGGTTTGTAAGGTTTCTGTCACTTCTGTTGTTTTTTGATATCCTGCTTTTATTCACAGTGGCCTGATAGGATGTAGGGAGTTCTTTCCATTTTCTAATATCTATTGAGACTTGTTTGTGTCTGAGTATGTGGTTAATTTTGACGAAAGATTTTTGAGATGCTGAGAAGAATGTATATTCTTTCATGTTTAGGTGGAATGTTCTATAAATATGTTTTGAGTTCATTTGGTTTTTAACATAAGTTAGCTCTAGCATATCCCTGTTTAAAGTCTGTCTGGGTGACCTGTCCATTGGTAAGAGTGTGGTATTGAAGTCTCCCAGTATCAGTGTGTGAGGTTCAATACATGGTTAAAGCTGTACTAGTGTCTGTTTTATAAAAATCTGTGCCCTTGTGTTTGAAGCATAGATCTTAAGAATTGAAATGTCATCTTGGTGGATTTTCTCTTTGATGAGTAGGTAGTTTTCTCCCCCATCTCTTCTGATTAGTTTTGGTTTGATGTCTGTTTTGTTAGATGTTAAAATGGCTACACCAGCTTGCATCTCACATCCATTTGCTTGGGGTTTCTTTTTCTAATCTTTTACCCAAAGGAAATGTCTGTCCTTGATATTGAGGTGTATTTCTCAGATGCAGAATAAGGATGGATCATCTTTTGCATCCATTCTGATATTATGTGTCTTTGGGCGGGGGTGGGGGTTTGGGGGGGGTTGAGTCCATTGCTATTGAGAGATATCAATGACCAATGATTGTTGATTCCTGTTATTTTGTTGTTGGTGGTGGTGGTGATAGCAATGGTGGTGGTGATGTTGATGGTGTGTGTGTGTGTGTGTGTGTGTGTGTGTGTGTGTGTGTGCGTGTGTTCCTTCTTTTGGTTTTACTGATGTGAGATCATTTATTTTCTGTGTCTTTATAGGTGTAGTTAACCTCCTTTTACCTTCCATAAGGCTGAATTTGCAGATGATATTGTTTGCATTTGACTTCATCGTGGATTATCTTAATTCTTCATCTATGGTGATTGAAAGCTTTGTTAGGTTTAGTAGTCTGAGCTGGCATCTGTGATGTCTTAAAGTCTGCCGCCCATCTGTCCAGGTCCCCCTGGCTTTTGAAGTCTCCATTGAAAAGTCAGGTATAATTTAAATAGGACTGCTTTTATATATTATTTGTTTTTTTTCTTTTATCTTTTAATACTCTCTTTTTTTTCATTCTATGTAGTGTTTTGATTATTATTTGGCAAAAGGACTTTCTTTTATGGTCCAATCTCTTGGTGTTTTGTATGTTTCTTATACCTTTATAGTTATCTCCTTCTGTAGGTTAAGAAAATTTTCTTCTGTGATTTTGTTGAAAATATTTTCTGATCCTTTGTGCTAGTATTCTTCTCTTTCGTCTACTCCTATTGTTCTGAGGTTTGGTCTTTGGTCTTTTCATAGTATCCCGTATTTCCAGGATGGTCAGGAATTTTTTCAGATTTAACATTTTCTTTGACTGACGTGTCCATTGCTTCTAATATATCTTCAATGCCTGATATTTTCTTTTTCATCTCTCATATTCTGCTAGTGAAGCTTTCTTCTCTAGTTCCCATTCAAGCTCCTAAGTTCTCATTTCCAGCATTTCCTTAGGTTGTGTTTTCCTTATTGCTTCTATTTCTATTTTCATGTCTTGAACAGTTTTATCTGTTTCCTGCAACTGTTTTTCCCCTCCTTGGTTTTCTTTCGGGGATTTATTCATTTCCTCCAATTGTTTATATTTTCCTTGATTTCTTTATGGGATGTATTCATGTCTTCTTTAAGGACTCCCATCATCTTCATATAGTTGGTTTTAAGGTCTTTCTCTTGTGCTTCAGCTATGTTACAATATTCATACCTGGTGTGATATAATAATTTGGGCTCTAATGGAGACATAGTGTCCTGCTTGTTATTGACTGTGTTCTTATACAGGTATCTAGGCATTGGGGTTTTGGGTGGTAATAGGTCTAGGTGCTGATTTCTGGGTTTGTCTTCTTTTGGTGAGTGTTTTGTTCCTTGATTTCTGTTCCTTCTCTGGATTTTCAGAAACTGATTGGCAGTGTGGTGCCTGTTTTATTTGCCTGCTTGGCTGCTACGTTCACAGGGAATACCTGCTGGTGTTGGAGGCTGGGATGCAGTGACAAGCAGGTGGAAAGAGTTAAGGAGGGGGTTGTCTATGGAATCCACAGGAGACATGGGCAGGGAGGAAGGGAGGCTGCAGCTGGTGTTCTGTGGCAGCACTAGGGAGGAGCTTGAGGGATTGGGTCTGGGAGAACAGAAAGAGCAGAGAAGTTCTATGGGCAGGCTACCTGGTCTTCTGGCAAGCATGGCCTGTCATGATGATACTTTTTACCTAACATGCTTATTTTTATAATTGTTTGGTCATAACAGTGAACCTTAATTCTATAGTTGGTTGTTAGAGAAAAAAAAAACTGATGGTTATTCCCCAGCTTTAAATAAAACTAAAACAAATGACGAAGGGGTGATGACCCTCACCATCAAACTGTGAGCATCCTGTGACTGTATTTGAGAGATCTTTGCCTACATGCTTCCCTGTACTCAGCAGTAACTGTGGGAATACAAAAATATCATTCATTTCACACAGTTCCCCGAAGACCTAGTTCTAAGAAGGAAGTACATACCAGATAACATGTGTTTAGGTCTCACTGATTTGTGCCAATTTTATAGTAAGAGTAATGTTTCTGTAACAATTCCTATACGCAAGGTAAAAATCCCCCACCTTTCAGTATGTTCGCTCTTTTTTTCAATCATTTATTTTAGTTTTTTAAAGATTATTATATAATTACATTGTTCCCCCTTCCCTACCCTCCCCTTCTAAGCCATTCCATATACCACTCATTACTCTCTTACCATGGCCTCTTTTTAAAGTTTTTCCTTGTTTAAATTAATTTCTTTTACACACGTATGTGTATATTCCTACATAAACAAACACACACACACACACACACACACACACACACACACACACACACACATATGCTGGTAAATGCACAAATATAACCTGCTTAGTCAGGACAACCATAATAAACAGACTAACATTGGATGGGGAAATCCCATCAGATCTTAACTCTACACAACAAAGTCCAGGCAACTCAAAAATAGTCTTCCACAGGGAAGAGTACACCTGTTGGTTATCCAATACCAAAAGGATTTTAACTCTTTAGTTCGCAATAACCGTGGAGTCAGTGTTGTTAGTCCTGTGCTGTTGGGGAAGGAGCTGAAGTTTCTCATCATCTAGAAGTTGTGGGTGATCCCAACTTGGATCTTCATGCTTTATTTCTCATCAGTTTTCTCTTCTATTTAGTTCTTTCGGATTGAGCTTCAGTTGGTTTCTGTTTGTCTTTGTTTTCACCACACATTTCTCATATGAATCATGCTGTGCTTTATCTTTGAGTATTATGCTCTTTACTCTCTCCTTCTCCTCCTCATTTATGTAAGCAGGAACTGCTCAGTTTCCTGATGTGACACTAACATTTCTTTAAGAAAATCATCATCTCTGGTACTCGGTTCTTCACCTTCTACCACTTGTAATGGCCTTAGCATAATAATTGTGACTTTGGTCCTGCAGTTTTTTTGAGTGTCATTCCAAAATGTTAGTTCTGTAGGGAAGGATGCATGTTACTTTATGTTTATCTACAGATGATATTTTTAGTTCATTCCTTTGATCAAGTATGTCCTCTATAAGTAGTTACTGAATGAATGGATGGATAAATAAATAGAATGAAGCAGACTGAATTTCTGAGGTTAAATAAGAGTGTAAAGTCCAAGATGTGATGCCTTTAAAGAAAACATGGGCCCAGAGAGATTCCTTAGTGTTTTGGGGTGAATACTGCTCTTCCAGAGGATCAGAGTTATATTCCCAGTACCTACACTGTGCTGCTCATAATATCCTGTACTGCAGCTCCAGGGAATCCAAGGCTCTGGCCTTGTTGAGCATCCATACTCACATCACATATCCACCCACAGACATACACACACACACACACACACACACACACACACACACACAACTAAAAATAAAATAAATCTTTTTCAAAGCAGAACATTTTTTATTAAGATAAACTAAAAAAGCTATACTTTAAAAAGTATTTAAGTATTTGTATATATAATGAAAATGTCACGTTTTAAAAAGTAAATATTTATATATGTAATGTCTTGATTCTCTGTGGTTAAACTTAAAATTTTAAAGAAACATTCCATCTTCATTCTCCTGTGATAAAAAAATTTTGAAAATTCTAAGCATAACCAAAATTGATTAATAAGCTTTAACATTTTGTCTGGTTTCGTCTGAATCAAACTGGTTAGAAACAGTAATTTTCCATTCATTGGTTAAGTTCTCTGTGAATATTTCCTTTCATAATGAAACTATTTCAACTTAATGAAGTGTTAGTTACTGGAACAGAAATTATAGCCTCGTACAGATGAATAGTTCCACCAAATTGTGCCTGTCTCACCACAAAGCTGTTGGTAGAGCAGGGGCTGGGGAAAATTTACACAGGACAAAACTGGGCCTGGAGGAGGGGAGCATAGCCTGAGACCCATGGAAAACATGCCAAAAAAAGAGTTTAAGATTGATACAATGAGAAGCAAAATTTTTTAAAATTGATTTTCATTTCAAAAGGCCACAAAGCCAATTATTTTTTATAAAACCAAAAAATTCCTCTCCAGGTGAATAAACTAACTGTAAAACTCATAAAGGAATGGCTTATATTTGCTTTTTAACAGCACAGAGTTTTAGATAAAAAAAAATTTGAGGCATGCACTGATGGTTAAGACAAAGACCTAAGTTCTTAGTTCTTTTCTACTTTCTGTTATAATTGGTTTAAGATTGATCTTTTTTCATTTTTGGTGAAGAAAGCAATGTCTTCACTTATTGATCTGCTAAGTAAACTAGAACACATTTTTGTTTTTTTATATCCGTGAAAAACATGAAAATCCTAGCTTCAATACTGAGAAAAATCTGTGTTTTTCTGTAGCAAATTCTGAGATTAGTGCTTATAGAGAAGCATTTATACTATAAAGTAATGAACACTTAAATTCTGCTGGACTTCAACAAATTAAATTTGAAGATACAAAGAAACTAAAAAGATTCATGAAAATGCTTTCCAAATTTAAGTTTATTTCTTATAGAATTAAATATTTTCCTAGAGATTGCTAAATAGAGTTGACACAAGCCAAGAAAATAGAAGTCCTTTAAATTTTTTCAGGTGGGGTTGGTGGAGTGTTGTTGGAGGATATTTCAGGGACCCTCATTTAAAAAAATTACAATTAAATTTAAACGCATACTTTTTTTCTCTTCTCTTTCCTCCCTCCAGACTCTCTTATATACTCTTCCCTTGCTCCTTCCCCTTGCTGTCTCCCAAATTCATGGTCTCTTTTTCTTTAATTGTTATGATTTTACACATACACAAATATGCACAACCACATAGAACTGGCTCAGTTTGTTTAGTGTTATTTGTATGTGTGTGATTTCAGGGCTGATGACTTCATTCTGGATAACCAATGATCAGGTAGGGATTTCATCCCTGTGAAAAACTTTTCCCCTTCTCAGTATTTCTTAGTTGTGTGCAGTTGCTTGTCTAAGGATGGGGCCCAGTGAAAATTTCCCCTTCCATGTTAACAAGTCTATTGGCATTATTTTTGTTCAGATCTGTAGGCAGTCACATTGTTGAACTATCATTGCTGAACTATCATGGGTTTTTAAGAGTTCTATTTTAATAGTGGAGTTTTATTTAAAAGATAATGCAATTTGTATAAGAGTTATATTAGTTACTTTTCTTGTCACTGAAACCAGATGCCTGACAAGTTGTAACTTGAGGGAAGAATGTTTGATTTAGGGTTGTGGTTCATCATGGTGGGAGAAGTCATGGAAGAGTCTATGGAGGCAGGGCCTACAACTGAGACTCATTGCATCTCCACTGC
>CABHPR010151300.1:2289-32180 GCA_902168415.1 Peromyscus melanophrys | reverse complement strand
AGAAAGAAAGAAAGAAAGAAAGAAAGAAAGAAAGAAAGAAAGAAAGAGAAATTGAATCAAGGGACTGGAGAGATGTTCCACTAATTAAGAGCACTGGCTGCTCTTCCAGAGGACCTGGTCCGAGTCCCAGCACCCACATGACAGCTCACAATTATCTGTATCTTCAATTTCAGGGGAATCAAACACTTTCTTTTGGCCTTTTGCCTTTTGGCCTTCTAGGGGAGCCAGGCACACAAGTGATGCACAGACACACACAGAGGCAAAATACTCATACAAATAAAATAAAATATTTTAAAAGTTAAATGAAGACATTATGATTACCACAACTATGGAGATATGGGTAGAAATGATACTACTGCTGATAACCAATTAAGTCTCTGATAGCTTCTTCTGGCCTCCCTGGGTACCAGGCATGCACGTGGTACATAGCCCCACATGCAGGTAAAACACTCATGCACATAAAACTGAAAAAAATTAAACAAATAAATAATAAATAGTTTAAAACAACTTTGTGACTATAGAGAGTTGGAATGTTACAAATTCAGAGCCAAGATTAGCTTGAGCTCTCTTTAATCCCTTTAATAACCACTGATTGCCCACTTCAGTCTGCCCTACCACTGCCAGGAAAAACTTCTTGGGAAATATTAACAAACTCCTACCTTCCACAGCCCCCAAACCCAAGACTGTTAACAGACAGCATCTGAGACCTACAGCAGAGACTTCCCTGCTTTGCTGAAATTTACCCACCAGATGTTTTCACCTATGTATGCAGGACCTAATCCAGGAGGATTAGTACAATGATAAGAATCTCCCCTTTCCCACCCAGTACCAACTCACCAAGAAATGCCACATGAACACACACACCTTATTCTTCAGCTTGTAGGTTCTAAAACTGTAAGAAAATAGATCTGTCTTAGAGTTATTGCTGTGATAAAACACCATGACCCAATTTATAGGGAAAAGGGTTTATTTTAGCTTACAACTCTCAGGTTACACTCTGTCACTGAGGGAAGCCAGGGCAGAGCTCAAGGCTGGAACTCGGAAGCAGGAACTGAAGCAGAAGCCGTGGAGGCGTGCTGCTTACTGGCATGCTGCTCATGGCTTGCTCAGCCTACTTTTTTATATACCTCCAAACCACCTGCCCAGGTATGGCACCACACAGTGAGCTGGGCCCTTCCATATCAATCATCAATCAAGAAAATGCCCCACAGCCTTGCCCAAAGGCCAATCTTATGGAGCCATTTTCTCAACTGAGGTTCCCTCTTCACAGTTGACTCTAGGTTGTGTCGAGTTGAAAAAACACAAAAACAACCAGGACATGGGCTGTACTGTTTAATCCACAAGAGTATTTTGTGCTGACAGCCTGAGCAGCTTAATCCAGCTGGACAGATCGTTCCTCACTCAATTTCTAATGCACGGCCACGTGTGAGGTATTCTAAGTCCTGCGTGAAACAAAGGGGCTCTATTTCCTGCATTGTTTCTACACACTCCCATCACCATCTTTTGAAGCTGGGCATGAGGATGCCAGCCAGGATTTTCCAGCTCTGAAACGACTGTTTTTCTTATGGAGTCAGGGAGGGAGCTCAGCAGGCAGGGTGCTTGCTGTGCAGGCATGGGAACCTGAGTTCTTTTTTTTTTTAATTTATTTTATTTTATGTGCATGTTGCCTGCATGTATGTCTATGCACCACATGCTCACTTGGTACCTGCAGAAGATAGAAGAAGGAATCAGATCCCCTGGAATTAGTTATGGATGGTTATGAACCACTATGTGGGTACTGGGAATCAAACTCAATGAGTCCTTGAGTTCAAATCTCCAGTATCCACGTAAAAAGCTGGGCATATGTTGTGCGACAAAACTTTTCCTGGGGAGATACAACACACGTCTCTTCACCCCAGATGGGGAACCCACATGTTGTAGTTTGAATGTAATTGGCCCCCATAAATTCATAAGGAGTGGCATTATTAGGAGGTGTGGCCTTGTTGAAGTAGGTGTGGCCTTATTGGAGGAACTGTGTCACTGTGGGGGTGGGCTTTGAGGTTTCCTTTGCTCAAGCTTCAATCAGTATGACACTCAGATCATTTCCTGTTGCCTGAGGGATCAAGATGTAGCTCCTTCTTTACTCTCAGCTCCTTCTCCAGCACCATGTCTGCCTGCATGCCTCCATATCATACCATGACAATGGATTAAACCTCTGAAACTGTAAGCTACCCAATTAAACGTTTTTCCTTTGTAAGAGTTGCTGTGGCCATGTTGTCTCTTCACAGCAAAAGAAACCTAAACTAAGACACCACGACAGAACAAAATATGAATACCATGGAACCCAACTTGGTGAATGAGTTTTATTGGAGTCGCTTACAGGAATAAGGGTGGAGTGTTACTTACGTGAATAGAAATGACCCACGGACAGCTACATCACCCAAGCCCATCCAAGCATAGGTGACAGCTCACAAATCTGGGGAAATGGAGCACACTGCTCACCCTGCAGGCAGCTCGCTCGGCAGGTTGCAGAGCGTCCTTTCCAAGTGCATCAATTGCTCTAAACTTCATCCAGGCAGCTCAGCTGGTTTCTGCTTCTTCCAGGCAGCTGGTCTGTTCTTAGAGTTTTCTTTGCAGCTTTTCTTGTCTGAGTCTCCTTTGCAGGATGGCTTGTTAAAAATCTTTGCAGCTCTGTCTGGCTAATTCTCAAAGGGACTCTCAGCTTTTATTGCTTCCTCTGGCAGGGAGGGGCCTAGTGAATCTGGTCAGTTTCAGGGACTTCCTGAAGCTCCTTTGAGTCATTTGCCTTCTGGTTTAAGGACATCCCTGCAGGATGGAATGTTTCAGAGGAAACTGTTATACAACAGCACATGAGGTGAAGACAAGGAACCCTGGTCAGCCAGTCTTGATCACCGGTGAGCTCCGGCTTCAGTGAGAGATCCTGTCTCCATAATCAAAATGGAAAGTGATAGAAGAGATACTTGATATCTACCTCTGACCACCACATGCACACACATCTGCATACACATGTGTATGTATGCACACATACACCCTCCCCCCAAAATCTCGTTTTGGAAGTATGTCATTTAAATGATGGGGCTCTCAACTTCACACAGATTAAAATCATAAGAGGTGATAAGTGGCGTGCGGATGCAGAGCCAGTAACTGTTGATGAAGTGAGCAGACCGTAAACAAAATCGTTGCTGTGTTTGGAGTAATTGGTGTATTCTTTCAAGGCATCATGAGAGCTGTGTGTGTTGGCACACAACCATTATCCTAGCACTGCAAAAGCTGGGGCAAAAGGATTGCCACCAGTTTGAGTCTAGCCTGGGCTACATAGCAAGACTCCATTTCAAAACACCAAATTCTCTTGTGCTAGGGGTATGTGGGAAGTGAAAGGCATGATGATCACCTGCATGTTAGAGCTTAAGACTCTTCTGGGCAACACAGAAGTGTCTCATGCTGTCAAGATATCCATTTGTTCATTTCCCAAATATTGAGGCACTGGTGTAAACCTAACCTCGATCCCCACACATAGCAACAGTTTGAGTGCAGCAACTCTGCCTGTCACCAGCAGATGGCAGTAGTAGATGATGGCAATTTGGATTAAACCCTCTAACTGAACCTGTCATCAAAACCGGTTTCGTGCTCATGTATGTATGTGTCAGGGACAGTTACCAGGGTGAAGGTTTCACATCTGAAACGTAAGTGCAAGTGCTCACAGACTGGCTTGAGGATGAAGAGAGACTCAATGCATCTGAAGCTCTTGTCACAAGGGATGGGCTCACAGATAGGACATAATTATTTAGCATGCCCGATACTGATCTGACATTTTACAAAATGCCAATCTGCCAAGAGAGAAGTCAAATCGGAAGGCCGAAAGAAGACTGCTCGGCAAGACACTAGCAACTCCCACCCCAAGAAAACAAGTGCAATAGAATGCAGCACAAGCGTAAGGCAACTGTGTGAAAGAATGAGAAGCTGCAAAGATTCGAAGTGGTGGCTTTCTCCACAGGACGTTTGGAAGTACTGGGCTGTCACTCCCTAGCTCATTAACTCAAGGTCTTTACAGATCTTTGTGGCTGTGTTGGTCGGGGGTTGGGGGGTAGGGGTTGGGGTGGGGGTATTTAGCTTGCAAAGGGTAGCCCCACAGCCAAGGAATTACAAAGCTACCAGAGAGCTAGGTTTGACTCAAGCTGTTTGTTCCTTGGACAAAGGGAACACAGTTGGACCACCAAATGACTCAGATAAATTGAGCCAGCATTTGGAAGCCTCAGAGTAAACTTACCTCACTTCCTGTAAAGATTGGGGGTGGGGGAATAGAGGACACAATCGGAGGTAGGGGTTGGGAGAAGAATGATTCCATCATGGAGTAATTATGAACTTTAGGGTGTGGGTAACGTCAGAAGAACCTCCAGCAGTCTGTTAAAGAGGCAAACCGGTTCTAACCGTAATTCCAAACTTCTCTCTGGTAGCAAGTGGAGAAGCTTTGTGAGAAAGGATAATGTTGAATGTGAGATTGTCTTTCCAGTCCTAGGACTGCAGGAGGTGCTGGGGTCAAGCACAGGTTTTCCTCCTTGCTAGGTGAGCACTCCACCGACTGAGCTACATCCCCAACCCAGGAAAGGCTATTTTTGCAGGGAGATCACTGCAGTCTGAACTGACGGCAACATTGGCTGTGGTGGCAGTAACCTCATTTTATAACAATAACCTCATTTTTATAACAATAACCTCATTTGTATAACATTCATATGATACAAAGGAACAAGGAGGAAACACACAGACAATGCTGACGTCTTAAGATCATCAGGCTCTTAGGATTATTTTACTTCTCACATCAGCAAGATGTGGATCAGCAGGTAAGGGTCCTTGCTGCCAAGCCTGGTGATCAGACATTATCCCCAGGACCTACACGGTAGAGAGAACCAGTTCCCAGAAGTTGTGCTCTGACTGCTGCATGAACGTTGTGGCACACACACATATACACAAATAAAGAAATAAATGTAAAAATAAATAGATAAATTTGTCATGTGACTAGATTTTTTTTAGGAAATTTGAAAAGATTTTTTTCTAAACTGCTGCCATGCACTTCAAAGTTGACTTATTTCTTCTATTGATTTAGTTTTTGTTTCTTTTCTTTTCTTTTCTTTCTTTCTTTTTTCTTTCAAGACAGGGTTTCTCTGTGAAACAGTGCTGGCTGTCCTGGATCTCACTCTGTAGACCAGGCTGGCCTCAAACTCACAGAGATCCGCCTGCCTCTGCCTCCCAAGTGCTGGGATTAAAGACGTGAGCCACCACGCCCAGCTTGGACCTATTTCTTAACCTTACCTCAGAGATGCCCAGCTTTTCCTGATGGTGGAGATGCAGGTTAAACTGAGCACACAGTGATGGAAGACAAAGAGTGTGGCTCTCCAGCTCTAGTTGCCTGAGAAGGGTGGCTCTGTCCCCTCATCCAAGAAGCTTCCCTTTGCAGCAGGTGGGCACCATCACAGAAAACCACACCTGATCAAAAGTCAGAGAAACCTGATCCAGGGGTCCCCTGCCCCAGTGGATGCAGCGACAACACAGCTCCTGCACCTAAGGCTCAGGAACCGTCACAGAAGAGGGACAGGAAGACTGGAAGAGCCAGAGGACCAGGAAGCCAGCTGTGAGACTGTGTCTCCTGGGAATGACAGGGAAGCTGCATCCACGTGTAGCAGGACCCCCAGACCTTAGCACAACTGACTCCATGATGGAAGGAAGTACCATTCAGGCTGTGAAACTCAGATGTAGACAGCACCACCTGCCAAGATGAAAACAAAGACCTAATCCATCAAAATCCATAGTTCTGAGAAAATCTCTAAATGTACTAATCGTGCTCTTTGGCTTCTGTAGTTCTGCTTCTGGCTAACTGTTCTTGTAAAATGAAGTATGTCAACCCAGCATAAGGATTTTGTGCTTAAAAATGCACCCTAAAAATACTTGGGGCTCCACTGGGATCCTGAACACCCAGTGTAGTCGCCGGCCAACTAATAAAGACTTTCTATTGGCTTACACTCATGTTTGAGCAGTCTTCTTTGGTGGGTACCCCACAACACACGATACCTCAACAATATGGCTGCCTGAAGAAGACCTAAACAATGGCAACACCAATGGCCGAGCTAAAGTGGATGGGAGAAATCTGATGGGATCCCACTCCTAGACAAAGAACTACAGGCAGCTAAGGACTGCAAAGAGGAGAATTAGTCTTCCCCAAGGATGAGCTCCCTAATTGGTTGCACAGTACCAAGTTGTGGGTCCTGAAATCATATACACACAAGCAACATGAGGCTGAAACAGCAGGATATATATATATATGTGTGTGTGTGTGTGTGTGTGTGTGTGTGTGTGTGTGTGTGTATAAAACAGTAATAATCAAAGAGAGACAGGGGCCATGAAATTGAGAGGGGGTGTACATTGAGGGGTTGGAGGGAGGAAAGGGAAGGGGAAGATTATGTAATTATATTTTAATTAAAACCTAAGCATGAAAAATAATGATTTTCATTCACTTATTAAAATGACTGGAAATACTTCTTTTCTGTGGCTGTTTAATTCCTCCTTTCCCCAAGAATAAGTTTAATCCTCCTTTCCCCAGACTAAATAAAGCAAAACAGAACAGAAACAACTGTAGGCAGCATTTTCAAGTATGTGTGTGTGTGTGTGTGTTTGTCCCTTTTCTTAAGATAAGAGCTCATGTAGCCTAGGCAGGCCTTGAACTGGACAATCCTACTGCCTCAGCCTTTGGAGTGGTAGAACTCCAGGCATGAGCCACCAATCCTGATGACTAGCTTTCTATTTTTGATGGGAGGGGGGCAGTTGATTTTTGATCTGTGACAGCCAGACCCACCCTCCTCCATACCCCCAGCTTTCGAAGCTTCACTTTGCTCCATCAACTCCCATGCTCCCTGCACTTCTGTGCCTCCTACACTCACATGCCTGCTGCATCCCCATGTTCCCTGCTGGGACTTGCTGGTGTCCCTGAAAATCATGATAGAGGCCTCCCCGGAATGCCTGCCTGGATGTACATGTCCATCACAAAGCATAGCCATGTAGCTCTGAAGTTCCCCACCCACGATCAGGACTTGCCAAGTAATCCTCAGAGGGGAACAGGTGGCCTTTTGTTGGCCAGTTCCCAGATATCAAAACTGTTGATTTGAAACATTGTTATCCCCCCAAGCAGAGTAAGAGAGAGTTTACTCTGAGCTGAATACAATGGGTCAGGGCCTGAAAAAAAGACTTAGGTAGTTTCAGATTGTGGAAATGGTTATATGAACTTCCACAGTCACAGAACCAAAAAAAAAAAAATGTCATAATTTACTGTTTACCAAATGCTTTAGGGGGACAGCAGTAAAGTGGGTAACAGCAAAGAGGAGACATCTTTGCTGTAGCTTTTAGATGTTATCTAATGATGTTGGGCATCTTTGAGGTAAGGTTAAGAAATGGTCCAGTGTTATGGAATATTAGTTGAAGATGTGTTACATTTGTTTATGCTGTGGAACATTAGTTTAATGATGCAAAGATGTGTTGCATTCTTTTATGTTGCATTTGTTTAACTCTGTGAAGCTGTGTGACTGTGCCTGTCTAAAATACATGATTGGTCTAAAGAGCTGAACAGTCAATAGCTAGGCAGGAGAAAGGATAGGTGGGGCTGGCAGGCAGAGAGAATAAATAGAAGGAGAAAAAGAGAAGAGGAGGAGTGAGAATAGAAGAAGGAGAGGAGGACACCAGGGGTCAGCCACCCAGCTACACAGCAAGCCACAGAGTAAGAAAGAAAGAGAGGAACATAGAATAGAGAAAAATAAAAGCCCAGAGGCAAAAGATGGATGAGATTGGAGGAAGCTAGTAATCTGCTAAAAATATAGTCCAAAGATTTTACTGAATAGTCAAAGGATGTTCTGTCAAGTACAGAAAGCAGGTAACACGTTACTCACTCTGTAATTACAAGTAGGTCATAAGTGACTGTTAAGGGGATTAACGGCGGCTCAAGATACATTTTGCTCTAGATCTACAACATTCTAGCTTGCCGCATTCAAGGAGTTCTGAGCTTTGGTGCAGAACTTCCTTCTGTGGACACTGTGCTCCTGCAGACTTTTCATTCAAGGATGATTAATAACCTTGCAGAGTGGGGCTGGGCATGAAACTCGGTTTGTAGAGTGCTTGGCTGGTGTACATGAAGCACCACACAAACACTGGGCATGGTGGCACACAGCTGGCGGAGACATGCAGAGCCAGATCATCTGTGGCTGCCTGGAGAGTTTGAGGCTAGCTTGAGCTACACAAAATCCTGTCTCAAAAACTTAGCAGAGCAGTCTTTTAGTCATTGTCTCAGGTTATAAACCTTGTTGCTGACTTCAGTCAACTCATTGGAGAAGGAGGTTATTTGGGGCTATAGTTGGAAGCAGATTTCTCTGAATCCCTCCCCTTTACGTATTGTATCATACTTGGGAGTTTTAGGGCAGAAGACCGGGTTGCTAAAGCCCCAGCCGGCTGAATGGGCCATGCATCCTGGCAGCCAATAAGTAAAAGAGACAGTCATGGTAGAAAATAGATTTACTCAACATGTTGGAAGAGGAACAGATGCGGGGGTCCCGTGACTAGAGTTCATCTTCACGGCACATGAGCTTTGTGTTTAAGCAAAGGAAGAACTGGAGCAGGAGAGAAAGAGGTATTGCTGAGTCTGCACCCCTGGTCAGGGCAGGGTTGGCTTCATCACTGTCTCCACTCTAGATCTGCAAGGTATTCCAGAGAAGTCTGTAATGCTCAAGTCAAGCTGGTTCTCAGGAGGTGAACATATTTGCCCCAGGGCAACCTCACCCCTGAGATAATTGCCCCCGTCTGGGGTGGGGCCCTGTCCTGCCAGGTTTTACAGCTCTTGGAATCCAAAGTGGCTGCAGATTTATGTCAGTGGTTAACCTTTGTGCCCTGAGAGGGGTGAGGCAATTAGGTAGACAGACACTGCCTGAGCGATTGTCACACCTGTGCAGGATGGAGCCGCTCACTGAGTGTGGTGCTGAGCCAGAAGGAATGAAGGCGGAGCTTCCGGGCTCTCTTCCGCTTCTGTCACCTCACGCTCGTGCTCTTGAGCACAAGCTGCTTCTGGTTCATGTTTAGTTATATACATCTGTGTGTGAGTGTGTGCACGAGAGTGCAGGTAGTGGCAGCAAGGTTCAAGCTGCTGTGAGCTGCCAGACCCGGAACTGGCGTCCCCTGGAAAAGCGTCAGGCACTCTGAACCATCTAGCCATCGCTCCAACCCTCAGAAAAGCAGCTCTTAGTGCCCCTTCTACGGCGTTGCCTCTTGCCCTTTCCTCATCTGCTTCTGACTAGGTTGTTTTGGGTTCGATCTTTTCAGAGTTCACCTCCAAAGTTAGGCAGCTATGAACAGCAGGGACCGCGTGAGGTGCAGGAGAACTCGATGACCTGTCCGTACTGTCTGTGTGTGCCTTACCCCTCACCCCTTTGCGCCACCTTCTGACTCAGAGATAACCTGTGTCTCTCGTTCTTGGGATTTTTCTTTTCAGCTTTTAAAGACAGAATCTTATCTAGCCCCGGCTGGTTCCTAACCCATTATGTAGCTGAGGATGTTCATGAATACTGATCCTGTTGCCACCTCCCAAGAGCTGGGATGACAGTCATCTCCTCCTGAGGTTTTCCTTGCATTCTGCAGTTGTTGTGGTTTGACTGTGCAATGTCTCCAAAAGGTTCGTGTGTTTGAACACTTGTCCCCAGGTGGTGGCGATGTTCTGGAAGGTCGTGGAACCTTTAGGGAGTGGATCCTTGTAGGAGGAAGTCGATCACTAGGGGCTGGTCTTGAGGTTTTATAGCGCAACCCCACTTCCTGTCCATTTTGTGCTTCCTGCATAGGAACACACCTTGATTATCAAGCTCACACTCCTGCCGCCATGCCTGCCCCATCAAGAACAATAACCTTTTGAACTGCAAGCCAAAATCAACCCTTTTCCCCCTTACAGTGCTTCTTGTCAAGCACTTGATTTCAGCCACAAGAAAAGGCACTGATAAAGAAAATCGGGGTTCTGCAGCTAAGTTGGCAGTGTGCTTGCCTAGCATCCAGTGCCCTGGCTTTTATTCTCCATCACCGCATAAATTGAGCATAATGGTGAATGCCTGCAGTCTTGGTACATGGGAGGTAGAGTCAGGAAGATGAGCAGTTCAAGATCGCTGTTGAGCCTTTTCCCCTGGCTGGTAGCTGGGAGGCCACAGGATGCCTGGAGTTACTGAAAAGGATGTCAATCAACAGGAGGTCTTCAGAGCTCCAGTGGCCTTCCTTTAAAGGTACCCAAAACCTGTTGTTGGTGGTTTTTACTCTTTTGGGGGCCCTGCCACCCAGCTCCCAAATAAATCACACACAGAGGCCTATTCTTAATTATGAATGCCCGGCCTTAGCTTGTCTTAGTTTCTAGCCAGCTTTCCTTATCTTAAATTATCCTGTCTGTCTTTTCCCTCTGGACTTTTCCTGTTCTCTTACTTCTGTAAATCTTACTCTGAGCTTGCTGTGTAGCTGGGTGGCTGGCCCCTGGAGTCCTCCTCCTTCTCTGTCTCCTAAATCTCTCCTCCTAGTTTTTTCCCTTTCATATATACTCTCTGTCTGCCAGCCCCACCTATCCTTTCTCCTGTCTTGTCATTGGAGGTTCAGTTCTTTATTAGGTCATCAGGTGTTTTAGACAGGCACAGTAACACAGCTTCACAGAGTTAAACAAATGCAACATAAACAAAAATAATACACCTTAAAATAATATTCTACAACAAATCCCCAATGGGTAGCCATAGTCCAGTTGACCAAACAAAGAGCTTGCTCCCTATGATGATGAGAACTGTTTCTACACATCAACTACTTCCATATCACAGTCCCTGTACCTCTGGGGTAGTGCTGGGGTTGGTGTCATGACCGAGACCTAGGCAGGCAGAGAAATAGAATCAGGCTCAATGACTTCAGTTGAGGCTCCAAGAGTATGGCCCAAGGGATCCTCTAAAATCCTGGAAGTGCTGAAAATGGTTGAAGAAGACTAGGTGGGAGGCTACAAGCTAACACCCCAGGAACAGAGAAATCTGGACAGGATCTCAAGGCAGGTGGCACCTGCCAAGAAGAAGCATTAGAACAAAGGCTGCTTTGTTAATAAATTGCTTCATCTATTAAAAAATAGAATTCTTAGCCAGGCAGTGGTGGTACATGCCTTAAATCCCAGCACTTGGGAGGCAGAGGCAGGAGGATCTCTGTGAGTTCGAGGCCAGTTTGATCTACAAAGCCAGTCCCAGGACAGTCAGGGCTGCTATACAGAGAAACTCTGTCTCAAAAAAATATAATAATAAAATAAAAAATAAAAATAAATAAATAAAATTCTTGCCTTTAATCTCAGCACTTGGGAAGCAGGCAGATCTCTGAGTTCTAGGCCAGCCTGGTCTACAGAGTGAGTTCCAGGACAGCCAGGGCTATAAAGAAAAACCCTGTCTCGAAAAAACAAAACAAAACAAATATAATTCTTGGCTACATAGTGAGTTCAAGGCCATCTCAGGCCATATGAAATGGTCAGAAAGAGGGAGAGAGAGAGAGCTAGTCCACGTTGCTAAATGGGGAAGAGGAATCAGTATCTTCAGGGTCACGGGCATCTACTTGATGGTTATTTCTTTAGCTTGGCCTTTTAGAAAAAATTGTTTTATTTGTATTTATATGTACACATGTGTCCATGTACAGGTGTCCGCAGAAGCCTGGAGATAGAGTTAACAGCAGTTGTGAGCCCGATGTAGGTGATGGGAGCTGAACGCAGGTCCTCCACAGGAGCAGCACCTTAACTGTGGAGCCTGTCCTCCAGCCCCTGGTTTGGTCTTTTTGAGACAGGGTATCCTTGACCTCAAACCATCTTCCTGACCCCTCTTCTGCAATGGTCCTTGAGCCTTATGTGCAGGAGCTGTGTTATAGATGCATCCACTGGGGCAGGGCACTCCTGGGTCAGCTGTCCTCTACATTTTGACCAGTTGTGATTTTCTGTGATGGTGTTCATCTACTCCTAAGGGAGGCTTCTTTGATAAGAGGTGAGAGCCACACTTATCTGTGGGTTCAAGGACAAAGTTCAGAATGCAGTCAGAAATTATGCTGGTCTAGTCAAGTGGAAGTAGTAGGTTCTCTAAGCTCTGTGATCTCACCAGCCCTGGGTAGTTGTCTGGACTTCCAACCAAGTATGATTTCCCTCCTGTTGAGCAGGCTTTAAGTTCAGTTAGACAGCGGTTGGTTACTGTCAAGATATGAGTGCCACCATTGCAAACCTTAGGGATGATTTGCCATGTTGGCAGTTGTTACAGTTTATAGTTGACACAGCTGGAAAGGAGTTTTAATTGCTTTCTTTACTTGGCAGCTAGCATAGCACCTTTGGTGCTATGAAAACTAGACTCTGTGTGTGTGTGTGTGTGTGTGTGTGTGTGTGTGTGTCAGGGGTGGGGTGCAGGGACTTTCTGTCAGATCCAGCTAGAAACGGGGGTTTCTTATGCTTGGTGTTGGGGTTTTTGTTAGATAGTGTCTGTGGCTTATGTAGGGAGCATTGTCAGCTCAAGTGGCATAGCTTGATTTAGTAGATGTATGTAGTATGTGTAATTTTAGGTACATATAAAATAATTCCTTATGGATTTTCAAACATCTTTAAGTGTTATTTGTTCTTCCTGTCCCCTATGCTGTGCTGACATCCCTTTGCTCTCCAGCTAAAGCCATCCTCCCCATCCTCCCCATCCTCCCTTCCTATCCCCTGTACCCTGAGATTCCTACTCCTGGTCCCTCCACCGTGGTCCCCCATCATTTTCCTGGATTCCACAGTGGTCCCTCATCATTTTCCTGGATTCTGGGTTATGCCCTCCTATCTGAGTCTGTCTCCTTTACCTGGGGTCAAGTTTCTGCTTGACTCTGCCTGTCTTCATTGTCTACTGGATTTATAATTGCCTAGGAGATTCACCTCTAGGCATGTTTTTGACAGTGTTCCTAGAGAGGTTTAAGTGAGGGAGGGCCAAGTTGTGATGTGGCTGGCGCCATCCAATGGAAAAAGTCAGCTGAGCGCAGTATTTACAGCTCTGCTTCCTAACTGTGGGCACAATGTGAAGAGCCATTCATACCCCTTCTTCCGTGTTTCCATCATGATGGATTGTGTCCTCTCAAACTGTGAGCCAAAATAAATTATTCTATTCACTTGCTCTTTGTCAGGTAGCTGGTCCCAGCAACAAAAGAAACAAGTAATATGTAACCATTTTATCCCTTGGCCATCATGGAGACACAGAGATGAGTCACTGTCTCTGACTTTTTCCTTTGAGTCATTTGGGTGCCAGAACCAATAGGATTGATCTATAAACACTTCTGTGACAAAGGACTGAAGCCCCCTCATCGGCCACCCCCAGCTATGTGGAGCCTGCCGGGAAAATTGCCCTTGAGACGAGAAGCTACATCCGGGAGCAGATCGGGTAAGGAACCTAAGATTGATCCCTTATGGTTGTAACAGGAATGAACAGATTCAAGGTCATGAGGCAGGGCCACACTCTGACCCAGACTTCTTATTCTAATTTTTCCTCTGTTTTAACCTAAAGCTCTTGTCTCGTGTGATTGTGGTAGCTAGAGCTAGTAATCCCAACACTTAGAAGGCTGAGTCAGGAGGATTGCTATGAGTTTGAAACTAGCCTAAGCTACATAGTGAGTTCCAGGCCAGCCTGAAGTACAGTGAGACCCTGTCCCCAAAACAATAACAACAACAATGACAAAACTCCCCATTCCCCACTGAAGTTCACGCTAATACTCCAAGTCTCTGGACTTCTGTGGTGGTTTGAATAGGCATGGCCTCCATACACTCATATGTTTGAATGCTTGGTCCGTAAGGGAGTGGCACTATTAGGAGATGTGGCCATGTTGGAGTAGGTGTGGCCTTGTTGAAGGAAGTGCGCCATTGTAGAGGTGGGCTTTGAGGTCTCATAAGCTCAAGTCTTGCCAGTGTGTTTTAGATTCCTTCTGCTGTCTATCGATCAAGATGTAGAACTCTCAGCTCCTTCTCTAGCACCACATCTGCCTGCATACCGCCATGTCCCACCAAGATGATAATGAACTAAATCTCTGAAAATGTAAGCCGGCTCCAATTAAATGTTCTCCTTTAGAAGAGTTGCCATGGTCATGATGTCTCTTTGCAGCAACAGAAACCCTAACTAAGACAACGCCATTGATCTTTCTTCCCAGTGTGGTCATATTAAATCTCCTTTCTCTGCTTTTCACCATGGCTTGTCTCTTTAATTGGTACATTGGGATGGGTGCCAAGCTCAATTTGAGCAAATGCCGGAGCCCAGGCTTCTGTCCTAAAAGTCCAGTTACTGAGCCAAGCCCGGTCACCTCTATATTTCCCTGGGAACCTAGCCCAGGAACCCAGTGAAGGGGAACAAATACTATAGTGAGATGAACCTTGGCCAGGAAGTCTTAAGTTCTCCTTTGGCTTGACTCTTGAGAGCACTCTGGCTTTGAAAAGTTTCTCCACCAATCTAAATGTCTTGATAACCCATGATAAAGATCTATTTATTACATCTCCTGAACCAAATTGCTTCTGGGTATCTTGGCTATGCCAAACCTCATCTCTTCATGTGTTGTCAGGTGCATGTAGATGTAATGGTAAGTTGAGTATTTGTATTAGGAGTGGGGTAAGAAGCATAATGTTATGGTGATATTTTATTTGTACTGAAATGTGATTTTATTTGCATGTTAATAAATAAAGTTGCCTGGGGTCAGATCTAATAGCAAGCCATAGCAGAGCCAGGTGTTGGTGGCGCACGCCTTTAATCCCAGATCTTGGGAGGCAGAGCTAGGCAGATCTCTGTGTGTTCAAGGATATAGCCAGCATTGGAGACACACGTCTTTAATCTCAATACCAACCATAGAAGACCTGGAGGTCTGTACAGACAGGCAGTGACGAGGCAGTCATGTGGTTTACAACCAATGAGAAGGCAGAACAGAAAGTCTATATAAAGACAAACACACAGGAAGTAGGTCACTTGGCTGAAGAGGATCGCTGAAGCAGGAAGGGTAAGGCTCTTAGCTCTGACCTCTTGGGCTTTCATCTCTGCATTGGCTCTGTGTTTCTTATTTAATAAGACAGTTGGTTACATCTACATTATGTTAATCATCTTCACCAATTATGGAATGCATCTCATTTCATTAGTTACAAGGAAGGGCTTCTATGTATCATGACACCATGACTACCATCGAAATGCAACTGTTTCTGAATTAATACTGAGTTGGTTTTTCTCCTTCTGCTCTGTGAGAAGTGCTACTTGGTGGTTTTGGTAGTATTGTCAAGTGCAGGCAAGAAAAAGGAAAGAAAATGCCTGAATCCAAGACCCAGCTACGGTGAAAATCAACCCTAGCCATGGGGTTTCATCGGCATCCCTATTAAACATGACCCCCAGTTTCCCTCATGGATTATTTCTAAGCAAATAGCAGATTTTATATACTTTCACTTGTTAATACTTGGCAGGAGTTTTGTTTAAAAGCTGTTTACCTCCCATCATCTCCAATGCTAAGTGAACAATGAGCTAAGTCCTCCCCTTTTTCTTCTTCTTTCCCTTCTTTTTCTTTCCTGTCTTCCTCTCTCCCTCCTCCTATTTGGCCCCACCCTGACTCATGTAGCCCATACTAGCCTAGAACTTTATGCCTAAGAACATTACTAGAACGCTCCTGTCCCCACCTCCCGAGCAGAGCAGCACTACTACAGAGCAGGCATGCGCCACCATGCCCAGAGAGTGCTGTGCTGAAGATTAACCCTGGGGCTCTGGGCATGCTGTGCAAGCACTCTGTGAGCTGAACTATACCCCAAGTCTGCAAACTGGGTCTTCTTAAAGATATTCCCAAATTAGTTAGAATCACAGACTTTTTTATGGTACCGGGGATTGAATCGGGCCCTCAGAAATGCTACAGCCAAGTGCTGACCACTGAGTGACACTGTCGGTTTGCATAACACACTTTTGAAAGGTCTCTGTTAATTCACTGAGGAGGACATTTTTACTTTATTTTTTTTAACAGAGTCTCACCCTAAAGAAGGTTGGTCTAGAGCTCACTGCGTAGTCCAACCTGGCTTTGAACTCCTGTCTCAGGTTGCAAATACGAGCATTGTAGGTGTGAGCTCTCAATCCCATTTCATACATTGCTTTATGAAGGCCTCTTAACACATGGTAGTTTCTGGGGTGCGAGATTATCTTAAAAATCATTAAAAGGTAAGAGCCAGAGTTATAGTTCAGTGTTAGTGCGCTTACCCGACACTGGCAAACTCCTGCTTGCTTCCCAGCATCCCAACAAAGAAAACCAAACAAATACACAAAATTACATAGGCAGTGGAATGCTGTTAATTGGCGTTGGTGAGGTGACTCAGTGCCTGTCATCAATCTCGATGACCTGAGTTCAATCCCTGCGACCCACATGGTAGAAGGAGAGACTGGACTCAACACATGCACACACACACACACACACACACACACACACACACACAGACAAAACCAACAAATAAATAAATGCTATATACATTTTTAAGAAATGCTATTGGTTCTCACTGTCACAGGCAGGATCAGAACTGAGTCGGGGACTTTCTGTTAGCTTGCTGATGGCTCCACTTCTGTGTGTTCTGTCACTGTGGGTTTAGTCACTAGACGATGTTGTCTGAATGGTAGTAGTTTAAGTCATCATAAAAGCATTAAGTATTTTTGGTAAGTGCTTTATTCAGATTGTATTTTCTCATCATAATGAAATGCAAAATGTGATACAATGACACAGATGCTCATGTAGAATTTAAAATAAAAATGCACGTGTCAAGCCAGGTGTGGTGGCGCACACCTTTAATCCCATCACTAGAGAGGCAGAGGCAGGCAGATCTCTATCAGTTCCAGGCCAGCCTGGTCTGCAAATAGAGTTCCAAGACAGCCAGAGCTACACAGAGAAACCCTGTTTCAAAAAACAAAAAACAAACAAAAAAAGCACATGCCATTTCCTGTTGTTTTTGCTCTTTTGAGGGCCCACCACCCAGTTCCCAAATAAATCACACACAGAGACTTATTCTTAATTATGAATGCCTGGCTTTAGCTTGGCTTGTTTCCTGCCAGCTTTTCTTAACCTAAATTATCCCATCTACCTCTTGCCTCTGGGCTTTTATCTTGCTCTATTTCTATATACTTTTCTTTTTTACTCTGTTGCTGGTTGTGTAGCTGGGTGGCTGGCCCCAGTGTTCTCCTCCTTTTCTCCTTTGTAGCACAAATCCTAATTGATCTTAGTAATAAAAACCTGGAGTCAGATATCAGTGAGAAAGCTGAAAGATCAGAGAAGTATAGGAGCCAGCCTCTAGAAAGACTTCTTACTTCTCAGAATCTTCAGACTGAAAGGGACTGAGCTCCTGTCTCCTCCTGCCTTATATTCCTCTCCCTGCCTCCACCTCCCTAGTGCTGGGATTAAAGGCATGAGATCTCAAGTGCTGGGATCAAGGTGTGTGCCACCACTGCCTGGCTTTGTTTCTCTTTTAGACTGGATCAATCTTATATAGCCCAGGGTGGCCTTGAACTCACTGAGATCAGTCTGCCTCTACCTCCTGAGTTTTGGGATTAAAGGTGTGTGCCACCACTGCCTGGCCTCTGTGGCTAACTAGTGGCTTCACTCCATACTCTGATCTTCAGGCAAGCTTTGTTAGAACACATACAAAATATTGTCACTCTCACTCCTTCTTCTCTCCTCTCAGATTTCTCCTTCTAGTTATTCTCTGTGCCTGCTAGCCACGCCTACCCTCTCTCCTGCCTGGCTATTGGCTGTTCAGTTCTTTATTAGATCATCAGGTGTTTTAGACAGACACAGTAACACAGCTTCACAGAGTTAAACAAATGCAACATAAACAAAAGTAACACACTGCAAGATGAATCACTAAATGGTCTTATTAATAAAAACCTGGAGCCAGATACTGGGGTTAAAACTGAGAGATCAGAGGAATAGGACTAGCCACAGCCAACCTTACCTCACCGACATCTCAGTCTACAAAGAGACCTACTTCCCATGCCTATATGCCTTTCTTTTCTGGATTTCTTAACAAGGAAAACTATAACTATCTAATCTTCAACTCCCTCAGAGACCCAAGATGGAAATAATATTACCTAGTAAAACAGGAGTACAAATAAGTGACTTCCAAAAAAATGTGAGTTATGGCAGAAACAGTCAGCTGCCTAGACAGTCACCCGAGGTTTCTCTGCAATGTTGAGGCATCATCTTCGGCCTATAGGCTTAGCATATCTGACAGATTCATCTGTGAAGCAGGATTTTCTAAAGAGCCTTCCTACTTTGTCTTGGCAAAGATCAGCAGTCCTTTGTTTTGTGTCCTGCTTGTCCATTTTGGACAGCAGACTGTCAGCAGTCCATTTGAGGGCACTTTCTTGCCCAGTGGCTAGCTTCTGTCACAATGAAAGTAAACTTCAGATGGAGTTTCTTCAGTGCTCATCATCTATGAAGTAGGTTGGTGCTGCCAGGAGCAGACATGTCTCATAGTCATAAAAAAGGGAAAAATTTATGTTATTAAAACATCTTAAATGCTGTATTCTGCAGATCTCTGAAATAATTGAAGATGACCTGTCTATTTAAAATATATCTCTGCTTGACATTGAAAACATACTTAATATGACTACAAGTTCAATTGTAATGTCTAACTATGAACTTACATTTCTTTTTTATCCTAAATAGTTGGTAATAACTTTCAATGATTCACAAATTGCATTACATTGTTAAATGAACTGTATAGGTACAATATCTTGAACAAGATTAGAAATATATGTACAGTATTTTCTAACAAAATCAATCTCAAATTTGTATCAATATATATAATTTGTATACAATATACAAAAATCCAATCCAATGTAAAATATTTAAAACTAGTAGTTGCTTTCTAAAAGTAGATTCAATAATCTACCTTTTTATCTTTTTCATATCTATATAAATCAATCTTAAATTTGTAGCAATATACATAATTGCATACAACATACAAAAATCCAATCCAATGTAATTTCTTAAACTAGTAGTTTAAAACTAGTAGTTTAAACTAGTACTAAAGGTAATATTTAAAACTAGTAGTTGCCTTTTAAAAGTAGATTCAATAATCTACCTTTTTATCTATACCATATCTATATCCTTTCTTTTTTCTTGTCAGAGTAGATTCAATGATCTATCCTTTATTCTATCATTACTATATTTTTTCAGAGCAGATTCAATCATCTACCTCTTATCTATATCCTCTTTTTTTTTTCAAACAAGAACCTTAAATCTAATCTCCTTCGTTTAGCCTTTTTCCTGACCATTAACAATAACAACTTGTAACCAACCATCCTAAACAATGACAATTATCCAAAATCCATTGAAAAACTCAAAACCACCCACCCCACCTCTTGGGAATGTGGGTGTAGTAGTCTTAAAATTACTTCCTACTGTCTGGGGGTGAAGGCATCTTTAGGGGATCTTGAAAAGAAAAATATTGAGTTAATTGTCAAGTCCTGGGAGAGGTAGCTCTATCATTTGCCGTCCAGTCTCTGCATAATGTGAAAGTGCAGGGCTTATCTCAAGTCCTTGCTCCTTTGAGGCTGGATTATCTCAGCTAGCCAGCTGTCTCTGTCATTCTAGATTTTTGGAAGTTGCTTACAATGCTCTTCCTATTTACTTAGGTAATATTATATCCTTCTGGGGTCTTTGATGTAGTTGAAGACCAGATAATTATAATTTTCCTTGGTTATCATAAAAGATAAATTAGATATGAAACAGACTCACAAATATAGGATAGATAAAATATTTTCTTTAAATTTGCCAAATATGGACTAGATATTGTAACTATAATTCTTGCTTGATAACAGTTTTGTTATATGTAATTTTACTATGTTAAAGTTAAAACCTTCCTTTTTGATTAGACAGAAAAGGGGAAGTGCTATGAGATGTCTTTCTGTGTGCTGTAAATATGTATTGCTCTGATTGGTTGATAAATAAAGCTGTTTGGCCAATGGTGAGGCAGAATAAGGTTAGGCAGTACATCCCAACTGGGGAGAGAGGAAGAGGAAATGGGAGGAAGAAAAGATGCTGCAAGCTGCCGCCAGGAGAAGCAAGATGTAGAAGTACCGGTAAGCCACAAAGCCATGTGACAACTTATAGATAAATAGAAATGGGTTAAGTTACAAGAGCTAGCTAGCAAGAAGCTTAAGCCATAGGCCATCCAGTCTGGAAATAATATAAGCCTCTGTGTGTTTACTTGGGTCTGAGTGGCTGCGGGACCAGGCGGGACCAGAGAATCCTTCTGACTACAACATACCTTAAAATAATATTCTACAACATTTCTCTCTTTTTGTCTAAATAAAGATTTTTAACTTGAACACAGTAAAACTATATACAACAAAAATAATTATCAAGTAGGAATTACATTTACAATATTATGTCCATTTGTAGTTAGCATATTCAAAGAAAATAATGCATTATCTATCCTGTCTTAGTGAATCCAAAGTTTTACACCTAGCTTACTATCATAACTAAGAAAAACTGCAACTCTAACTATCTAGTCTTCAACTACATTAGAGAGCCAGAAGGATGTAATATTATTTGCGAAAACAAAAAATGCATTGCAAACAACTTCCAAAAACTTTAGAAATGACAGAGAAATGCCTGGACAGTTACTCAAAGTTCCTTCTGTAACATTGGGGTATCTATCTTCAGCCTACAGGTCTAGAGTATCAGGCAGACTTCTCAGTGAAGCAGAAAATTTGAAGAACTGTCCTTGTGTGTCCTGAAGAATATCTGGCAGACTCTTCTGTGAAACAGAATTTTTGAAGGACTGTCCTGCATTGGTTTGGCAAAGTTCAACAGTCTTTTCCTGTGTGTCTTGCATGTCCAGTCTGCACAGCACATCATCAGCAGTCAAAGGCAAGAACAGTTTCTTTGCCCGGTGGCTAACTTTGCCACAGTAAAAGCAGACTCCATAAGGAGTTTCTTCAATGCCCATCTTCTCTGAAGTAAATTGGTGCTGCCAGGAACAGACATGTCTCATTGTCATGAAAAACTTTTTGTTGACAAAACATTTTAAGTGCCATATTCTGTAGGTCTTTGAAAGGTTTAAAGACCATCTATCTATCTAAAATATATCTCTATATGATCTGGAAAACACATCTAACATATCTACAAAATTGATAGTTATAAATGACTAACCACTAACCTATGTTTCGTGATTATTCTATATAATTTATAATAACAGGTTTTAAAAACTAGAATTTTACCTTACATTTCAAAATAAACTGCATAGGTACAATACCTTAAACAAGAATAGAAACATACACACAATATGTTGTAACAAAAATAACCTTAAAATTTTTATCAATATACAAAAATCCTTTAAATAAGAGTAGAAACGTATACAGTGTAACAAAAATAACTTTAAACTTGTATCAATATACTATATTCCCCTAAATGATAACAAACATTAATAACCCAACAAATAACCAAAGCCTCCCACACCCCTCTTGGGAATGTTCGTCCTCTTGGGAATTTGAGCTCCTTTAAACTGCTTCCTGCTGTCTGTGGACACACTATCTTTAGGGTCCCAGAGAGAAAATTTCAGATTATAGCCAAGTCCTGTGAAGACCAGCAGTAACTTTTGCTGATAGAGATCACCTTTCAAGTTTCAGGAGGACTTACCTGATCAAACCTGATCCACATTACCCCTGAAGGAATCCATAGCCTCTTATTTCCTGTGGGAACAAAACTTCAAAGCATTTTTGATTTCCATTTGACAAATATATTTTTTGACTTTTTAAAAGTTAAGGCATTTCTAAAGTATATAGGCTGGTTTATTTCAACAGTCCCTCTTTCAATTCCAGGTCTCTTTCCAGCTGTCCTTTGCTTTTCAACAATCAAAAGATCCACAATCAACACAGTAACATACAAGATCCAGACTCCCTGTGTATTTTCCCATCTTACATGGCTTTTTTTCTTTTATGTTACTTTTACTCTCTCTTTTAAGACTTTATTATTATTTTTAAACTATTCATTTCTTTCTATGATTATACCCTTTTTCTTTTCTTAAGTCTACATACATTGTTAAACACACTGTAACCTATTTCGCGGTTTTCCCATCTGGACCTCCTTTATTGCATATCTTTTAGTCTTCTTGACCACATGAACAAACTTTAAACTGCTAAGCAGTGTGGACCTCTGCCCACTTCTTGTTTTGGGAAAGCCAAGCTGAAAGCTCATGCTGAGAACTGCATTCAGCCTTCCTAGAGCTCTAAAATGTCAATGCTTGTGCTGTGGCAAGCATTTTTATTTAAATTTTCTTCCTACTTAATGTACTGGCTGCTCAAGGGCTTACCATCTTGCAGAAACTCTTAAAGGAGCCATAACCTCTCTTTTTTTTCTCTCAGCTTTCTTAAGCCTACCTATGTAGAAATTGGGCCCACGTTGGAAGGCCAAAATGTTGTTTGTTTTTGATCTTTTGGGGGCCCACCATCCAGTTCCCAAATAAAACACACACAGAGGCTTATTCTTAATTACAAATGCCTGGCCTTAGATTGGCTTGTTTCTTACCAGCTTTTCTTAACCTAAATTATCCCGTCTACCTCTTGCCTCTGGGCTTTTACCTTTCTCTATTTCTGTATCTTTCTTTCCTAGTCCATTGCTGGTTGTGTAGCTGGGTGGTTGGCCCATGATGTCCTCCTCCTTCTCTTGCTCCTTCTCTCCTCTCAGATTTCTCCTTCTATATATTCTCTCTGCCTGCTAGCCACGCCTATCCTTTCCTCCTTCCTTGCTATTGGCCGTTCAGTTCTTTATTAGACCATCAGGTGTTTTAGACAGGCACAGTAACACAGCTTCATAGAGTTAAATAAATGCTACATAAACAAAATTAACACACCTTAAAATAATATTCTACAACGATTTCCCAAATTAACTTTGTCATCCAGTATTTGTTCAATTTATTGCACTGTGTTAACATCTTAAAGTGAGGTATGGTTGATGCTTAGCATAAGAACACTTGTCCAGTGTGCAAAGTTCTGGGTTCAGTGTAGATCACACTAAGGAAAAAAGGAGTGGGGGAAGCTGAGTGTGATGGTACACATCTATAATACTAGCCCTTTGGAGGCTTCAGGTTTGAGGTCAAGCCTTGGCTACATAATGAGTTCCAGGTTAATCTGGCTACAGAGTAAGACTCTGTCTCAGAAAATGGAAAAAAAGAAAGAAAGGAAGAAAGAAAGGAAGAAAGAAAGGAAGAGAGAAAGAAAGAAAGAAAGAAAGAAAGAAAGAAAGAAAGAAAAGAAAGAAAGAAAGAAAGGAAGGAAGGAAGGAAGGGAGAAAGAAAGAAAGAAAGAAAGAAAGAAAGAAAGAAAGAAAGAAAGAAAGAAAGAAAGAAAGAAAATGAAGTAGGGGCTACAGATGGGGCTTAGATGGTAGTGTGTTCGCCTAAAATGTAGAAGCCTTCCTTGAGTTCTATCCCCAACAGCACAGAGCCAGGCAGGATGGTGCATGCTATACTTTTAGCACTCATAAGGTAAAGACAGGAAGATCAACAGTCCAAGGTCACCGGTGCCTACATAGTAAGTTTGAGACCAGACTGGGCTACTGGTGACACTTTGTCTCAAAACACGCCAAGGGTTGGAGAGTGATTTATCAATTAAGAGCACTGCAGTTCATATACCAGCACCCACATGATGGCTTACAACCCACCATAACTCCATTACCAGGGGTCTTACACCCTCTTTTGGTCTCTTCAGGAATTTCACACACCTGGTATACTGATATACATGCAGGTAGCACACACACATAAAATAAAAATAAATCTTAAAAAAAATCTAAAAAAAATTAAAAACCATAAAAATATCAATAAAATCAAGATGTGCAGAAGTCCTGGATTACAGGAGTGCCACTCAGTCTTCATTTACCCTTGCACCTATCCAGGCCAAAGGACAAAGAGCTTTGTTCTTATTTTCACAAGTTTCCCATCGTGTAGTAATGGGTCTAATCCATGGAGTCTATTTTATGAGCAAAGGAATTTATTTGGTGGTTAACTCACAACCATGGGAGATTTATTGTAGAGTCCAAGAAAGTTGAGCTGTGTCCCACGCTGATCTGCCTGGTCCAAGATCTCAGCATCCAAAACCATGACATAGCAAAGAAAGAGAGATTGTAGTGCATCCCAGGTCTTAAGGGTCCCCAGCGGCCACGCCCCAGAGGCATGTACATTAACGTCATAGGCAGGAGAAACAGCTACCTGCTACCTCACTAGGGGTGGTGCTTCAGGGCATGGCTCAAACAGCCACCCACTACAATGTGGCGCCTTTGGGGCTATTTTTGAAACTTCATTGGTTTATCCAGAAAAACATTGTTAAACCACGTGCATTTGAAAGACTGTTTTGAGTAGTGCTTCCCACTTACTGTAGGGGGAAAATAGTTAATATATGAAGGAAATATGTGGTTTAGACAAATTGCCAACTTTATTAACAAAGAGGTAAAGGTCTGAGGTAGAAAGCTCAAGTCAACAAGTGTTTACTGGACATCTGTAATAGATTTTCTGCCCAACCCATAATAGGATTCTCTGCCAACGCAGTAACCCGGATCAAGGCGAATTGAAAAAGTGTAAGAACTGGTTTATTTGAATGAAGCAATTCCTGATGGGTTCTCAGTCCCAGAGATCAAGGCCAGAGAAGCCGCACCCCTGAACTAAAGCAGGGAGATTATATAGGTTGTAGGTGAGGGGTGATGAGGTTTCTGCCACAAGCTTGGTTTGTGCATAAGTATGGTCAAAAGCTGACTGCTTTAGGTGGAGACTCAGGCGGCAGGCAGCTTCAGGGGAGGAAGCTGCAAGCAGCTGCCAAGAATGCCAAGCTGGGGTTTTTGGTGCCTTCCTTTACTTCAGAGATTCTCTGAGTGGGCGGGGTTTGGAGCGATAGGAATGGGGCTTCTCAGTGTAGATGGAGCTGGAGGTTCCAACTGAACAATCTGCCTTGCCCAGGTTGTTGAGGCAGAGGTGCTTAGCTGAGTGGTGGAGGCTCCTCTGACAGTGTGTGAGAGGCCCTGGGTTCAGTTCCCAATAACACACAGATACTTCCTACACTTCCCGCCTTCAAATTGCCTACTGTCTAGTTAGGAAACAACCAACTCTCACCTCCCCCCACTCCAGTCCAGGATTCAAGGGTTAAATAGTAAAACTGGACAAAGACAGAAGAATGAAGGAAGGCCCTTGTCTGTTTGGGTTTCTAAGTGTGTTTTAGTCTTAGGAATCTCAGCCATCTAAAAACCCCTGTAGAAGTTTCATCAAGAAGGTACACAAATGATGGGTTTGCAAACAGCAAGAAGCAGATAACCCGAGAGAGTCTTGGAAAGAGTGGAGTCTGAGGGACTGGGAGATGGTTCAGCTGTGAAGGCCCTTTGATCTCTCTGAAACCCACATAGAGCGATCAAACTGATTCCCACAAGTTGTCCTCTGACCTCCACAACCCGCCCCCCCCCAAACGGCCCACTTTGTGCACCCGCAATAACAGTAAATTACAAAAGAATGGTGTCTTGCTGAGTCAGGGTGGGGGTTGGGGTGGGGTGAACCAGGTGGAAAGGACCAGCCAGAGAATCTCTTTTAGAAGGTACTCTCCCAGAAGAACAGTCGCCATTTTCATCAGAACAGTGGTTAATTACTTGCAAGAAATCTTTTGACTGTTCATAGAAGGAGGGGGTTGGGGGAGTCAATAGAACCTTATCTGAGATTCCAGCTGCTCTCTTCTACACTTTTGAGCCAGTGATATGTGATTTGACTCTAATTGCCTGTGGCCTTATGGTCTTGGAGGTGCGAGGGTATGTAAAGGGTGGTCTCCTAACTGAAAAGAAGCGCACCATTTGTACAGCTGTGGGGAAATCTTCATCCATGCAAGGGTATGTGGCTGTTTTGGGGTTACCCACACTCCTTCAAGTAATCCCTCATCCATGTTCTGTCAAGTCTAGTAACCTCATTGGCTCTCCAAGATGGAGTTTGGTGGAATTGAACTCTGTAGTTGGAGAACCATAAGGAGAGTATTTACAGTCTTCCCAAGGAAAGAGTTCCACCAACAGCAATCCAGAGGAAACGTCAGAGTAGAAACTGCAGATTATTCTTAGGGAAGCAAGGTCGCAAGGTCCACAGCGGTCTTTAAAACTAGACTACCAACTCAGAGAGCTCACACTAGGAGTCTCAGTACCTGGGAGGCTGAGGCAGGAGAACTGTGGCCTAGGCCACCAGAGAGACACTTTAAAAAAAACAAAAAACTAAGCAGTCAGACGTGGTGCCACACACTTTGATCCCAGCACTCTAGGAGGCAGAGGGATCTTTTAGTTGGAGGCCAGCTTGGTCTACACAGCAAGTTCCAGGCAGCCAGAGTTACATAATGAGACCCTGTCTCAGAAACCAACCAACCAACAAATACAACAATAACAAAAATTAAGCTGCCGAATGCCGGATATTCCCTTTCTTTTCCTCCCTCCCGGGTTTCTGCCCTTTAAAGGCAGAACCTGATTGGTCAGTCAGGGACATTCCCGGCTGCGGGTGATGAAAGTGCACACAAGCACTCCAGAATCGGAAGGCACGTGGATGGGTTGGATCAGGTAGAATGAGTAGCCGAATATTCGGCTTTTGTGAACAACATCTGGCCCTCCGACGTGCCCCGAGGCTTAAGGAGACAGGGTCGCCATCAAAAGGCATTTTCCAAAGAGGTTCCTGTCTTCTCATCTTACGGTTGTTTATTGATTGCGTGTAGCTCTCAGTCACCATAGATGGGGAATTAATAACGCGGGTGCGATGACACCGCTCTCAGAGGGGCCTGAGATCCAGAAGTGCACGAAAGGATTCCTGAAAACGCCAGTTTCCGCCCAGGGGCCTCTGCAGCACCCGCCGGGTTCTGCAGCTCCGGGCCTCAGGGTCCATTGGCCGGCCGGGATTTGGGGACAGCCCGGGTTCTCGCCCGCAGCCAGCAGATGGCTCTCGGGCTCTCTCTACAGCTCCATCGACCCCTCTCCAGACGCAAGCGCCTGCTGCACCGGAGCGAGGCTGCGAGGAGGGGCGCGGAGCCCTGCGCCGCCGCAGCCGTCAGGGAAGCAGCCACCGCAGCCGAGCGCCGCGTCGGTCCCCGGGCTGTGCCCCGCGCCGGGCACCGTGCGCCCAGGCCCGGAGGCCGGCCGGGGACCCGTGCGGAGGCCGCTCTCGCGAGGCGGGGAGGAGACGCAGGGGGACCAGGAGGAGGAGCAGGAGCGGGTGAAGGAGAGGAGGAGGAGCGGGAGAAGGGGAAGGAGGAGAGCAGGGCCGACCCGCCCCTGCCCAGCCCAGCCCCGCTGGAGGCCGAGACCAGCCGGGCCGCCCAACCCTCGCCTTCCGCTTCACCTACGCCCAAGGTGCGGCGCAGAGGCCCGGCTGCGCGGCGCCCACGCGAGGAGGAGCCGGTGCTGCAGCCGCCTTGCGTTCGGCCCCCGGAGCTGCGAGCCGAGCGGGCGGCATGTAGCGGCGGCCGCAGAGCCAGCTCGGATTTGCAACTCTTCGGAATTTTTTTTTTTTTTGGGGGGGGGGGTGTATTGCGGGCGCGCGGCAACCTTGGATCAACGCCCCGCTGCTTCGGCCCACTCTTCCCTTGCAAGCTGCGGCTCCCTCGCGGAAACATTAAAGGGTTTAGGGAAGGGCGCGGGGCCGAGAGTCAGAGTGGGACCCGGGATCTCCCCGCGCCCAGTGGGCAACCATGACCGACGAGAGCTCCGATGTGCCCCGGGAGTTGATGGGTAAGCCTGGCGCGGTGGCCGACTGGCTATCTTCCTCTGTGCACACCTCCTCTTCGCCTCCCTTTCCACCTCCGTCCTCCCGCAGAGTCCCCGCGCCCTGGCGCGCGAGAGGTGTGGGGCAGGGTTGCCGGGGGGGGCGCCTAGAAGTTTGCTGGCCTGATGGCCGCAGGAGCGGGGTCCAGAGAGAGGAAGGCGTGGGGAGGCATCTGGAGCCCTGGAGGGCTCGGGGCGGGTCTCCCTGCCCTGCCCCACCAGGTGGGTCAGGTTGGCGGAACGTGGAGCTGGAGGGGCGTCCCTTCCAGCGGCCAGCCCCGTGACCCCTATAACTCGGGAAAGTCCGGGAAAGCCTAGCAGGAGGATGCCTGGCGACAGCATTGTAGGTCCCCTCGGCTCGTGCCAGGCACCCTCCAGGAAATTCCCGTCTGGGGCTGCCCCTCTCACCGACAGCCTCAGGGATGGAGGCGCCGGCCCAGCGTCAGGACCGGGTCTGGCAAGGCGTGGCTTAGGGGATGGAGCTGGAAGTGAGAGGGTTACTCGAGTGACGTCTACTAGGGCCAGGAAATGGAGGGTTAATGATAAAAGCCTCATTTTAAAAATGATTTACCTACCGACCACCCCCAGTCTCTTTGGGAACACGTATGTGGTACTCTGTGCCAGGTGACCAGTCGCTTGAGGCCCTCCTGGTTGGCGGCGGGTTGGAGGGGGCGGGGAGGGGGGTTGTCCTCATTTGGAGTGGAGAGAGCATTGCTTGGAATTTAAGTCTTGGGGCTTTGCTTTAGCAGGAAAGGTTAAATGGCAAATGACAAATGGCCTATGAGTACTGGGAACCAGCGCTCACGCTCTGGTTGTGGACTATGTTGACTTGCATTAAGGTGAACGTGTCAGCATGGGCGTGCTTTGAGCCTCCGTGACCTCTCTGAGGTACCATGCTGGGCACACTCTCAGTGCCTTGATGTTTCCTGGGTGCAGACCAGGAGGGAAATCTCTCACTGCAGGTTCACCGCAGGCTGGACTTTGCCCCTCTGCTACACGTCGTCGCAGCTTATACTTGAGAGGACTTGGTGTCCCCTTGTAAAGCTGCTTACTCTGCAGGTGAAACTTGGCGGGTAGAAGCTGTTGCTGGTTTTGTATGGAACTTTGCTTTTGTTGAATTAAAGACACGCCGCCGCCGCCGCCGCCGCCGCCACCACCACCACCACAACAACAAAAAAATCGAGTGATATACTCTTGCACACCCCTATTTTGTTCCAGGCCCTCTCCCCAATCCCGGGAGTCAGTTCTGAGACATCAGCGAGTGGCCCATCAGGTTCTGGGTGTTTCCAACACCCTGCCTGAGCAGGAGACTAACACTGGAGGCTCAAAGATGCCTCCAAGGGTATAGATTTTTAGAAAGTTCTGTAGCGTTGTCCTGGGACCTGAAGTTCAGGTGATTTAGACTCAGGGGAAAATGTGGAGGGTGAGGGAAAAAGGCTGTTTTTATCAGTGTTTTTCAGTACTTCAGTATGCTTAGAAATTGAATCTGACCCCTCTTTTGCAAGGAATTTTTGTGCTTATTCACTATTGTGTCTTGGTGATGTTTGGAAGGACAGCGGCTGGCAGGATCCTTCTCTGGCTAAATCATTTAGTGTATTTCTCCACCACCCTTCTGTGATATGCCTAATAGCATTTTTCTAGGCCTTCACATGGTCCCTTTTGGCTATGGTGGGAAAATGCACCTGCTATTGCTTCTAGATTCAGGGACTCATAAGATTTCTGATTAGTTCAAAACACCAGACTGCAAATGCCTCACTGTTGTCTCCTAAATGTCTCTTTGGAGGCGTGTGAGCTGTGTATGATGATTAAGGCTTTTTTTTTTTTTTTTTTTTTTTTGATTGGGGCTCTTATAGTCCAGGGTGGGTGCCAACTTTCTATGTAGCTGAGGCTGGCCTTAAACTGTTCTCACTCCTGCCTCAGTCTCCTGAATGCTAGGTTACAGCTGTGAGCCACATCTTGAATTTTGTAGAACAGTTTTAAATGCAGAAAACAAATGGTGTGTGTGTGTGTGTGTGTGTGTGTGTGTGTATGTGTGTGTGTATGTATGTGTGTGTGTGTGTGTGTGTGTGTGT
>CABHPR010151299.1:1716-23884 GCA_902168415.1 Peromyscus melanophrys | reverse complement strand
AAAAAAACATAACAATAACTAATTCTATATCTCTGTAACTATGAGCCTGGCTGTGGTGGTATTGTGTTCCACAAAATATTGTGCACCCTAATAAACTTATCGGGGGTCAGAGAACAAAACAGCCACTAGATATAGAGGCCAGAAAATGTTGGCACACACACCTTTAATCCTAGCATTCCAGAGGCAGAGATCCGCCTGGATCTCTGTGATTTCAAGGCCACACTGGAAACAGCCAGGCATGGTGACTCATGCCTTTAATTCCAGGAACTAATAGCAGAAAGCAGGAAGGTATTTAAGATGTGAGGATGAGGAACTAGAGGCTGGTTAAGCTTTTAGGCTTTTGAGCAACAGTTCAGCTGAGATCCATTTGGATAAGGACTCAGAGGCTTCCAGTCTGAGGAAACAGGATCAGTTGAGGAACTGGCAAGGTGAGGTGGTTGTGCCTTGTTCTGTTTCTCTGATATTTCAGCATTCACCCCAATACCAGGCTTTTAATTAATAAGACCATTTAAGATTCATGCTACACCTGGCTTTATGTTATCATGTGTAATTCTATGTTACATTCTATGAATATAACAGGAATGCTCAATTCTCTCCAAAAGTGGGCTCAAAAGTGTGGTGAAATCACTTTTGCTGTTCTTAAAGGTGAACAGATAACACCTATGGTTGGCATAAAAATTGTCTAACAATTTAATGTGATAATTCATGGCTACAGAAAAATATTGTTTCAACCATCTCCACTCAATACCCAAAACATGACTTGATATCCATCAGTAGAGTACAGTAAATATGACTATCTCAATTTCACATCAATATTCACATTCTACATTATATTGATATCAACAAAAATCACAAGCTACTAGTTTCCATTTCATATTGCTTTAGCTAACTAAAACATAAAAATAATTTTGGTATAGAACATTAATAGAAAATGAATCTGAGAAAAGAAGTCTTCCAGATTTTTTTTTTTAATTTCCAGGCTAAAATAAAGATAAAATGGATGTTGAGAGTTGATTCTTAATACTTTGTCCAATGATGACATTCTTGGAAAAAAATCTTTGTGAGTACTCTTTCAGTGATACTGGCGGTGAGGGAAAATTATAATGTTGGGAGTCTTTGTAGAATGTGGGAAAAAATGAGGCATAAGGACTGTAGAATTAAGAGTCTGTTTTTATACCTTTATTTTCAGTACACACGGGAAACAGGGGAAGCTGACAAAAATTAATGTACTAAACAAGAATTATTCGTACAGCGTTCCATTCTCATGAGAAAAGATTATTATGACTTTCTTATTAAAGAGGAATTTTCACTATAAAGCCCACTGCAGTGTTTCTCAAACTCTTTTAATAAGGGGAGACATCTAAAAGACTCTAAAAATACCAATTCCCCAGAACTTTCTTCAAACAGACGAAAAAGGGATTTGCATGAGGAAGCAATGAGACAGATTACACTATTTAACATCCCAGGTGCTTTTTGCTAATTTCAAGTTTGAGGAACATTGTAGAGTGTGAGTCCCATTCCATCATTCTTATAGATAACCACATTTTACTGAAGTCCTTCCTGGGGGTAGCACAGGGCTACATGGAAGCTGTCAAGTATATATTTTTAGATAAAGGATTGGATTGTGGGAAACTCCTATCAGATAGTTCATTATTTAAAACTGTAATTTTCGGAACTGAAAACATGGTTCAGTGATTAAGAACACTTACTGCTCTTTCAGAAGACTTGAGTTAGGTTCCAGAAACATGTTCTGTGGTTCACCCTGCCCTGTGTCTCCAACTCCACAGAATCAAATACCTTCTTCAAGTCTCCACTGCTATGCTCCCACATTTGGTGCACACACACACACACACACACACACACACACACACACACACACACACAACACACACACACTAAATAAATTATAAAATAAACCTAACATTTCACATTTTATATTTAAAAATAAATTACCTGGGAACATATTTAAAACTTATTTTCACTCACATTATTGTAAATAGTGTCATCACTTGAAAAACGTGACTAATGTATTATATCTGTAGTAACGTTTTTTAATCTAAAATTTAGACTTTAGAATGATGTCAGACACCTTCATATCACAGAGCTTGCATCTGACTGGTGACACTGCAAATGTTTTGACTTCCTTTGCCTTTAATAGCAGAGGTATTGTGTAATGTTACTGTGAAATTTATTAATCAGTTTCTATGTAAAAAATCAGTGATGATATAATGAATGTAAAGTACAGGCTCTTGTTTGCTGATATTCCTGTCATTGAGATATTTTTTCTGATAATTCATTTTTTAGATCTATTCTCTTCACTAATGTGAGAAACCTCAGAGTCTGGTAGTGTAATGAGGCTTAGGTAGGCACATTACCTGTGTATTCTAGCTTTCAGTAGACTCAAATGAGTTCTACTTTTTTTGTTGATGATGCCAGTAGATGGAAAGGTTCTGTATCAAGCACATGTGAACTCTGGTTTACTGTAAGGGTGACTTTTTTGCCTACACATGCAAACTATTTTTAAGTGTCAAGAAGGAGAGCAGTGGCTGCCAATGTATGGAAATGTCCTGTCAGAACAGAAAGGACCATAGAAGGACAAAATGAAACTTCTAAAGTGTCTTGATCAGTGCAGTAAGTAGGTTGTAATGATGATACAAAAAGATGAAATTTATCAAATTTTTATTTTTATTTTATTTTATTTTATTTTATTTTATTTTATTTTATTTTATTTGAGACAGCATTTCTCTGTATATCCCTCGCTATCAGAAACTTAACTCCTAGACCAGGCTGGTCTCAAACTCAAAGATCCACCTGCCTCTGTCTCCATAATTCTGGGATTAAAGGTATACACCAACACGCCCAGCTAAATTTCATCAAATTGTATATGTTAAGTTCATTCCTCATAATATGTCTCAGGTATACTTCATAGAGCTTTTTTTAAAGTATCTAAATGAATATGAAATTCTGTTATTTCCACCGACTACTTTAATGGGCCTAAATAAAAATAGATGACAGACAAAATTCTTCTACATGTGATAGATGCAATGGTAGAGATACAAACTCGGGATGTAGTTTAGTGGTAACAAGGGTATGAAAAATGAAAGACTCACATTCATTCAGCACCTTGATCTGTCAGTTTACATTTTCTAATCACACCGATATCAAGTCTAGATTGATTATTTTCATTTTCCTGGTTTATTGCTTGCTCATACATTTTGTTAGTAGTTGACCTTGTATGTGTTTTATCTACTGTAAATTTTATTATCACACACATTGCAGATACTTATTATAGTGCTTGATTAAATGATTTGGAAAAGTTCTATCCTTCTAGGTCTTGCTCTATAGGATAACCAGGTAAGAACTAAGATTGAAGGAATGCTTACATGGGGCTAAGTACTCCAGCCCTTTACCTAGGACTTCTGTTTCTCTCTCCAGCAACATTATTTGGAATCTTTCCCATCTTGCTGTTTGTTATGACTGATTCTAGGTACCAATTTGGTCAATCCATGATGCCTGAATTAAATATATGTATGTATATATATATGTACATGTATGTATGTATGTTTGAAGGTTCTCTTAACATCTAAATTTATGGGCTATGCAGAGGGTGGAAAGTGGTAAAGGAAAGAGGAACTCACAATTCTCATCTCCTGCCTGCAGACTTGACCTGAGACTCCTCATTTCTTTCCGTCCTATTGATTTTTATAGCTGTAAGTTCACCTGCTCTATGATTTTTCAACCTATGCCAACAAAATGTTATATTTCAAGATGTTCTCAGTGTCCCTTTTGATAAAGAATGCTGTGGAATTTATTAATTTATTTAAAAATATGTTTTTCTCTAATTCAGCAAGTATAATATTTTTATTCTTTGACAATTTCATAAATGAATTTTAAGTTGTTTTCTCCTTCCGTTCCCCTCTCTAATCTCATTCCCCTAGCAGGTGAGACAATAGAAAAGAATAAACTCAGGACAAGAGAGAAGAAAGAGGAAAGAGAGACAGAGAGGGAGAGCACTTAGCTCACCTAGCTTAGACATCACAGCATCACAGTCCTAGAATACCCTAAATGATTAAAGGGGAAAATATCTCATTCCTTCCCCAGGCCTTGGCTGAAAGGTTGAGCTCCTTCCTTTAATCATTTAAGATACTTTAGCCCATGACCCAAGGCAGCTTCTTCAAAAGATAGATAATTTTTACATGCTTCTATTCTCAAAGCACCACTGTGAAAGTGCTTCAGATTTCAAATATATTTTTTGTGTTGAATTTGTTCTTCTTCAGGATTTGGTAAACTCCAGCTGCCTTTGCCTCCCAGGTTGTCAGCTCCATTTCTTCAACCCAGGGGATCCATAAGTCATTATGAATTTCTCTCACTGTGCCTTGGTCTGGAAACCACCCCCCCCCCAAGGTAGTAACCCTGGCAACAATAAGGGTCACACTATTTATTTCTGTTCTTTAATGCCTGTGGTTCAGCATCTTAAAAACCATGGTTTGGAAAATATTGAGACATGAGAGAAAGGAAAAATCTGGATGCCAATAGTCTCCCCGGCAGCCAGGCAGCTATATTTCTAACACTGGTATGACAGAGGTTAAGAGAATCAGTGGAAGTCTGGTCACAGTGTGATCTATATAGAAAGTCACAAGCAATCCAAGGATACGTAGAAAATCTCTGCTACAAAATTACCAAACCCGAAATAACAGTAATAATAACAATGACAAGAGAATTTCACAGTGGCTTGTGTTGGAGCAAAATTCTGAATGATTCTAGAAATGTTTTCTAAAAAGGCAACGTTGACTTTGGCATAACTTACAAGGTATTCCCATAGACTTAGAGGCTTTGTAACTATGTCCAGAAGATAGTGTGACTTTTATGCAAATTGTCCATTTATCACAATCCCAAAGCATCCTTCTCATGAGATATCTGCTGGGAACTACATGGCCTTCATTTCTAATTAAACTCTTAATTCTGTTGCTGTATTTTCATGCTGTTTTTCTGTAATAGAGACTCATAAAGTTAAATTCATCACATTGGAAATAATGACTCCTCTTTCTAATGGACACTGAGTATAGCCTTAAACAAAATCCACTATTAGCTTCCACTGTGCACTCTGTTTCAAACTATCAGTAATACATCACTAAATACTGTGGTGTCTAGAAGTCACAAAGAAATCTAGGAAAACTCCCAAGTATCTGCCACAGGTAACTGATAAATTGCATTTTTGTGCTGAATTGGGACTTGAGACGAAGATCCTAAGTATGCATGTAATAGGCAACAAAAGAGGATGTAAATGTGCTACTAATAATAAAATCAGAGGACCCAGAAAGAATCCACACATTTTACATTTAATATAGAATACTTGTGTCAAAGTATAAGTCTCCATAGGCAAAAAAAAAATATTGCCCAGGAAATGAAAACAAATTGTCAATCATTTCATTTGTGGAATGTATACCTTCTATTCTATTCATTGGAAAATATATTACTGAGTATTTTAGGAAAAGCACTCTAGATTTTGCAAATTCCTTGCTACTCAAAGACAAGTTTCTGGTCTACAATCTGGGGAAATTTTTTTTTAATATGGGAAGATAATATAACACGGCTCACATTCACACATGAAGGAACTTAGAGCAGAACAGAGCAAAGACCATCATGTGAGGAGTCAGTGGGAATGGAGGTTATTTTCAGAAGAGTTGGCCAGGGCTCTTTTTCTTCATATTTAAGCAATGTAAGTAGCAACAAATTAAATCAGTGCTTTACTCCAGAGTTATTTAGAATTCCTGTGGACAAAAATTAATTAAGTCTAAAAACTTTGTGAGAAATTTGTTATTTTCTAATGCTGGAAGTAAATTGGAGAGGAAAACTTTTAATTGAAAATGAGCTATATAAACCACATACAAAATTTACTTTTCCTAACCCAAGTTTAAAAAAAAAAAACAACCTATTAGTACAAAAACATTATTGTATTGCCACTGTAATCTGTGGCCCTGGACACATCATGGTTAGCAAAAGTCATTATACTTACTAGTTTCTAAATTTCACTAAAATCTTTTTGTGCATGTTGACTCTGCATATGGAAGTTTGACTTTTACCTATTAAAAGTACAGAAAAAAAGTTGCAAATTTGCATGTGAAAGAACTTGTTAATAATTTATAAATGACCTATACATGTAATTTTGTGGTGATGTATATTTGGTAATGAATTGGTTCCAAGTTAAAATGATTATTTTTAAAAGTTAGAGAATATCCATAACAATAAAAGAGCAGCTAATTTTCTCTCTCTCTCTTTCACACACATACACACACACACTCACACACACATTCACATACACACACACACACTCACACACATACATATTCATACACACAGAGAGAGAAAGAAAGAGAGAGAGAGAGTTTCATAGAAATTAATTTCTGAAAATTAAAATAAAGGAATCACTTTCTGATTCCTGGATAATTCAGGAGAGACTTTATTTGGTGGGATGTTTCCAGCTCCAAGGGACCCCTGACCTGCCTTGGACCATGTCCTTTCAAGAACGTTCATCATCCCTCTTCTGTCATTACGTACCCATTTCTGAGTTTGTCCTTTGTGACCCTGATGATTGCACTTATCACCACAGATAGTGGAGGAGGATCTTCTGGTCTTGCACTCCTTTCATTAGTCACAATTGTAAACTTATTTTTGTAATGTCAGTTAATGCAATGGTAGGAAGCTTTTGAGGTGTGGCTAAGCTTGTATGTTATTCCTGTCCCTGGCTCCCTTCACCATTTCCATCTAGCCTAAGTTGAATAGCCTCTGTCACAGGCTACCATTGCCACCATGGTGTTTTGTTTGCCACAGTTCTAGAAAAAAAAAAAAAAGATACGTGGAATATTTACAGATTCTGAAGATCTGGATGAGACTATCACACAGAGCAATTATTCTATCTCATACTATTTTGAATGTAATTAAGATGCTTCCTTCTACCTAGGTGTATAGGATATTCTAAGTAAAAGGGTTTATATAAAAGGCAACTATATGTTTATATATGGATATTTTGAACTATTGTAACATTGTAATACACATGGTTTGCATTTATGTGCCATGTAAATAAAGTGAGATATTATTTACCTAATAATAAGAAAGACGGGATTTTATTTATTTATTGCAGAAAGTGGCTAAGAAAGGAAGCACAAACCAATAGGTTTTCCTCCTCGTCAAAACCCTTTGGATGAATTTTAAGACATACTTCTCAGAAATGTTAATGACATTTTCATGCTAGAAATTGACAATATTCATGCTAGAATTAAAAATTCAAGCATAGGTTCTTATTGTTAAGTTCTAGGCACCACAACCTGAGTCATAGAGCATGCCATCATCAAATTGGTAAATGTCTGGAAGCTTCATTACTAGTGGCTGGCTGTCACAGTACTGAAGCCTGCCATGCTAGGTACTGGAGGAGAAAAGTTATTATCAATCATTTCCAGCTATGATCCCTACCAAGTACAATAATGACTGGCTTGAGAAGACATGCATCTTGGTGTATTAGTGGCATAAATGTTGTAGGAGAAACCAACCACTTTCTGCTAGATTTAAGTCCCACTCCCCAAGATGAAACTTGTACTTACCACCATTATTTGGCTAAAACCATGTGACTGGAGCGGTCCTAGTTCCTAGGGGAGATCTACTACTACTGTTATGCTGCTAAAGGTATGTGGATAAAACTGACTCTCATTTACTTATTTTCATACCCATAGATCAATGCATGTTCCAATTCTTATTTGAAAAGCTTCTTTTTTATTTGGACGGTGATTACACAGTACTAGCAATTGTGTACTGAGATGTACCACAATAAATTTTCACATTTTATGCTACATAATCCTTTCTTTCCAAAATCAACAAAGAGTGCTAAGAAATTTAAGATAAATAGAAATATGAAAAATTATGTAGATATGATAAATATGCAAAGTTCAATTGTTAGCAAATGAAATCTCAAACCAGTTGTCATAATCTATTCCTGCAATACCAGCATTCCCTTTGATAGGAACATCCAAAGTACAAGGCTATCTTCTTCAGGACATTGAGTTCAGTGTTATCCTGAAATGCACAAAATCCATTTAAAAATAAATACAGTAATAAATCTACACAATAGGCACACAAACATTTGTTTTAGCTCGATGTCTTTCAGTACTGTTTGTTGGTCTGTTTGTTTGCAGTTGTGGGACCTGAACCAAGGAAACCTTATATATGCTATTGCAATGATCTGCCACTAAGGTAATCCAAGTCCCTTCTACTTTTTTGTAATTTTTAATTTTTATTTATTTAATTTGAAATTTTTAAAAATTTCTTCCTTCCCTTCCCATCATTGACATGAGACATTATGCCCAAGTTATTACACTAGAACTTAGGCTATACTCTCAAACATTAAAAATTATCATCACTCCAATTTATGTAAGTACGGTTTAATTCATCTTGATGGAGTTTTCTTGTCAAAGAAAATTGTATTCTTTGAGCAAAATTTTCCCATTATTTCAATCATACATTTGTGTTTATCCAGTCTCAGTATTTTTACCTTGAATATCTAATGTCAGTTTCTTATGAAATAAGGTGGGTGGAAAGGGAAAACAATCTACCTTGAATGCAGCTCCCTGGGCCAATATGTTACTGAAAACTGAAGGGTACTGGAAAATGTGCGAAGGAACCAGTCATACGGTATCAGCGAGCAAAATGAATATTTCAAAAATATAGAAAATGAAAAACTTTCTGGATAAAAATATAAAACATCATCCAATGTTTCATCTTTCTTTTAAATTCAAAATTATCTATTTATTAAAGGACACTTTGAAATTTTGATTGACACAATGACAATAATGACATTACTGTCGACATAGATTCTTCCCACTACCATAACTCCCTTGGGACAAACAATTCCAGTGAGTGTGTTCTCTAAACATTCCTGGAGAACATTTGCTTTTATTCTAGCATGCAGTGAGCATGAATCTAGAAGCAGAATCGTTTTGTTTGTTTGTTTCTTTACCTGTACTTCTCAAACCTTTCTTTTACTCACAATGTTTGCTCCTTATAATAAGCTACATATTAGCAAAACTACTTTCATTGCCAGTTAGATATAAAGGTTAAATTTTAAACAACCACTCCAAATCAAAGACTTAGACTCATTTCTTTAACATTATATAAATTTATTATTATTAGCTAATTTATTTTGTGTGCATATCTGTATGTGTAAGTGAATGTTTATGCTATATGTCTGTAGGAGCCCAGGAATGTTACAAGAGGACACAGATCACCTGTAACTGGAATTATATTCAGTTAAGAGCTGCAATGTTGGTGCTGAGAACCTAACTAGGGTCTCTGCATGAGTAGTAAATGCTCTTTTGAGCCATCTCTTCAGCCTCCGCACTATATTTCTGGGGGTTGTATTTATGTTTTTATAAAGCCTTTATCAACTAGAAATTGGATGTCCCATAGTTTTACAAGAACTTACAAGCCTGAGATTTTCTCCATGACAGTAAAGGATACACTGCAATAGGACATGAGGACAAAGGAATAAACATTTTAAACTTTAACACATGGTGTACAAGCATGAACCAACTAGCTTCAAGGTGCCCTACAAATGAAGGATTACCATGTTTGAAGTGAAAAGATCTAGCACATGCTCAGGCAATACGTTTGGAGGAAAAAGGTTTGATGACTTTTATTTCAGAAAAAGTACGTTGCCTCCACCAATGACTCTGATTTAGGAGATAGGAAAATCACTCCATAGTCCGAGGGAAGAAATGATTTTTCCACTGTTGCCACAGATATGGGCCATGAGTCTTGACAGAGCTGAAAGTGTCTATCATAATATGGCTATAAATAGTATTCTTACTTCGTTGGAATTTTAACTCCAAATGACATGGACATTGTTTTGTATTCTTTTGTACTATGAAATTGGCTATGAAGAAATCTTGGTTCTGGTACTTTTTGTCTCTTTCTTCAATATCCACCTCAATCCACATCTAATATTTTCTCTGTTTTCAGTACTAAATACTACTTTCTTACACTCTATAAGTAAATTTGTATTAGATGATTTGCATTGGCATTTGATATTTCTGATTTTTTTCTTCTTTACTTTTTTTTTATAAATTAAGCTAGCCTCAAACTCAAATTCATGATCCTCTTTTTGCATCAACATCCTCAGTGTTGGCATTACAGTTATGCACTACCACACCCAGCTTACTTCATCTTTTCGTTCAGTAAAACCATGGACTATCTTTCTACACTACACCTGTAGCTTCCTCATAGTACGAGGAAATATTTCATTCACTGATCTTGCAGGGAACTTCCCACTTTAGTTTTCATTTAACTTAACTGAAAGTATTCTGCTACTCAGCCTGTCATTAATGCCAGACGACCAGTTCTCTTTTGCTTATTGAATATCCAGGTGCTTTCATTTTCAAAGGTATGGTTTCTTGTCTGTCCTTCCCTCTTTCCCTCCCTTCATTCCTCCTTCTTTCCTTTCTTGCTTGCTTCTTTCTTACCTTGCATCCTTCTGTCGTTAGCATTTTTCCTTTCTTTGACCTTTACCCTGCACGGTTTATGTAATGAAAGAGCAATGCATCCACATCTGATTTGTGTTGAGATGTGAATTGCATTCGGCTTTGCACTCTTTTCATTTGAAAGTATGATGTGGAGGTAGCTCTAACAGTATAGCCTTATCTGGTGCTTCTCTTTCAACAAGTTCATATGTATAGGAATATGAAGATTTTTATACTTTTTCTAATGTTTCTGTTTTGCCAAGACTTTTTGCCATGTTGCTGTCAAAGAATATAATATGTGGGGTACAGTCCTCATACTACACAATGTGGGCTAACGTAAGCAAACTAACCAAACTTTGGGAGGTAACAGAGATCAAATTTGCTAAATAATAAAATATCCAACACTTAGGTACCTCATAATTTTTATTTCTTTTTGATCTTAGTTATCATGTAAGATATTAAAATTCAACCCTCTTGTTTCTAATTTTGTAATTTTATACTGGCATAGATCTAAAATACCATCACAATATAATCATACACAAAATAATTTTAAAGTTTATACATTTCTTCAAAAATACATTCTAAACAAAGTAAATAATTATTTACCAATAAACTTTCTTTGTTCCATCCCAAGAAGAAGAGAAGAGGCATGCCCTCCCCTCCCACCCCCAATTTCTATACTTTTTCTTATAATCTTCCCAATCGAAAATAAGATGCACTTCCTTGAGTGTTCAAAGGGGTACTTTGTGGGAGCAAATCTTTCATGGGAAATAAGTGTGTAGCAAAAGAGGAAAGAAGGCAATTTAGTGGCTGGATCAGAGCAATAACAACACTTCTGGAAGCTTTCGCAGCCCTCATTAAAAAGCTGGAAGAAAATAAATCCTCCACAAAAGAACTAAAGTGTTCGCTCCCTGTACTCCGTGCCATAGCAAACCTTGATTATTCTCTTTGTCCTGTTTCCCAGCCAGCTGTTGCTTCCTCTCAGGAGCAGAATTCCAGGTCTTTAGCTTGCAGATGTCCAAGCAGCTCTCTATGGTGAGGTTTTCAGGAGCACCTGGATGTCCACTATTCACCTTGTCCTTTCATCCTTTGTCAGCACATCTGAGATGGTGAGTGCTCCAGTAAACTTGCAGACGCCATGGGTTTTAACCTCATGATGATGATCAAGGTTCAATTAGAGTTTACATCCAAAATGAAAATAACTGATTAATGGATTGTCATAAACAGTCTATGAGAAAACTATTACACAGCCTAGTAGAGAAGATGTTGCTGAATTTTATGGCAAAGTTATCAGGTAGAAAACCTGTCATGTGTGCCCAGTAATTGACACAGCTCTTGCCCAATAAAAACCCTGGTTTTTTTTTTTTTTTTTTTTTTTTAGCATTTGGAAACAATTCCTCGCTCTGCCCTCAGTTTCCTGAACTTGATTAATTTATGTCATAAATTTATTGTAAATTTCCCTGATCTAATACTTATATTCTTAGACTTATAAAATAGTGTACAGAGTAACTGTGCCCTATTTCTTCAAACAATGGTATATTGTATAGAAGAATGTCATAAAACAGATATGAGATAAACATGTTGTATACATGTCAAATTTAACATGTGTCTGCACTATTATTGTTTAGAAAGGGAATTTACTCAGATGATTATGCACAACAATCAGATGAAGACATATATGTCACATGGGATGAAATGACTGAGATTATAACCAGACACATTAAGTCATAAAAAGAAAAGAAATTAAATCGACTTAAAATTCTTTTATCTCATTGATACTCATTAATAATTGATTTAGCTCTAATATTCAGTTAGAATATTTATTACTTCTCAAAAACATAATATGATTTTTCATAGCTATATCACAACTGTTAAAGACATGAGCATCTTTTCTTGTTACATTTAGTTTGTTTTTCTGATGCTATGAATTTGTTTAAACTGATTAATATGTAAATATATATATTTTTAATAAGCAGCATTAGCTATTAAATTTTAGTTTCCCTTAAAATTCTACATTTTATCTTATAGATAAACATTGGTATAAGACATTCACTCAGTCAATAAATTATCACTTAGCATCTCTTCAAGTTCTTCAAATAAAAATCACATTTCATTGTTAGAAGGTACTAAAAAGCAATATATAATGACTGATTCAATCAGTTACGCATTAAGTTTATATCCTGGAATCAGTGAGATGGCTTAGTGGGTAAGTGGGTTTGACACACGAGCGTGGCAACCTGAGGCCAATCCCCAGAACCATGAAAAGGTGAAGGGAGTTATCCAGCTCCAGAAAGTTTGCTTAGCCCACTAAGTGTGTTAGAGTATACCTAGCATGAGTGTCATATGCACACCTCATGCACACCTCATGCACACTTCGTGCACACTTTATGCAAACCTCATATAGACCTCATGCCCACACATTCATACTTGCACAGCATTAATAAAACATTTAATGACGTGATACTGACTTTATGGAAGTTCTGCATTAAAAATTCATACCTGCTGTGTCATTCCAAGGTGTTTCTTATGATCCCCACTTATGTTAAAGGCCGGACAATACATGTGTGTCTTCTGCTGTCATTGTTCAGATGTGACTTAATAATATTTTGCTAAGTTAATATACAATCACAGAATTAGATGTTTCTTTGCCCTGGCAAATATATGGATGAGATTTTTGTTTTAGTATTTTGCTAGCTTTTGTTCTATTATTCTACATGTTTTGATTTTAAGAATGGTATGTGTTGTGAAATATTAGTTTAAGATATGTTGCATTCACTTATGCTGTGGAATATTTGTTTAGTGATGCAAAGATGTGTTGCATTCTTTTATGTTGCATTTATTTAACTCTGTGAAGCTGTGTTACGTTGCCTGTATGAAACACTTGATTGGTCTAATAATGAGCTGGATTGCCAATAGCTAGGCAGAAGAGAGAAAAAGGCAGGGCTGATGGGCAGAGAGAATACATAGGAGGAGAAATCTAGGGGAAAGAGTGAGGAGGAAGAAAAGGAGAAAGAATGGAGGACACCAGGACCCAGCCCCCCAGGCACTCAGCCACACTCCCACCACAGAGTAAGAAGGAAAGAAAGATATATGGAATAAAGAAAGGTAAAAATTTCCATAGGCAAAACATAGTTAAAGAGAAACAGGATAATTTAAGTTAGAAAAGCTGGCTAGAAATGAGCCAAGCTAAGGCCAGGAATTCATGAGTAAGAATAAGTCTCCAGGTGTTTATTTGGGAGCTGGGTGGTGGAGCTTAAAAGAGTAAAAGAATTAACTACAGATGTGTTTTTTTTTTATTTACTCTATATATTTTATATGTATTTTCCTTATGTCATTTGTTGAAAGCATTGTTCTATTATTCAAAATCCTTGTGTACTTAGTGTATACTTTTCAATTAATTTTTAAAGGGTATTAAAATCTACCAATATTGTTTTATGTATTTGGATGTTTTGTAATTGAGCCCTTTAAACTAGGAAATACACTTGTTATGTTCACTAATTTTTCTTGTCCTAAAATGTATTTTCTTTAATATTTTATCTGTGTAAGCTTTATATATACACTCATATATACATATATATTGGATTTTAAATGCTTTAACTAGTCAAGCAATTTATGTAATTAAATATCATTTATAATTATTTTTAGATGATTGTGAAAAAATTCTTCAAGGTCTTTGTTATTATGTATCACAATAGCTAATTTTTACTTAGGATTTTAATCCATTTGCGTTCAGTAAAAATTTTGATATATTTTTATATTCAGTCCCTTATTTCTCCAGATTTTGTTTCTTCAATACTAATCTCTTGCCTTTCCAATTGAAATCACATGCCATGTATTACTTTTATCTTGACTGACATTTTTAGTCAATATTCTGTTCTTTTTGATAGCTCTGCTTACAATTTTCACATTCATCTGAAACTTACTTTTGCTACTTGCAAAGTAACTATTTTACTTTTAAGTGAAAGATCATTTAGGATAGTTTTGAAAATTTTTCATTGATTACTACATTTCAACTTTTGGTGTGTATTTTTTAGATCTACTAACACTCTGAACTGTGTTTAATGCATACCTAGTCTATTGGATTTGCTTTGAACACCTAACACTGCTCAAGGATATGAAATTCTTTATTTAGACCAGGGCTCTTCAACCTCAATACTTCTGCTGTATTGTGCTATATACGATCCCTTCTTGTTGGAGATATGCATAGTAGGATGTTTAGCAGTATTATTCAGGTGGCTCACTATATGTTGTTAGTATCCACCTCTATTTCTGCTATAACTTTGTAAAAAAAAGTGTCCCAGATATTACCAAACCTTGGATGGAAGGGAAATAAAATTTTTTCTTTCATGATTGAAAAATCACTAACATAAAAAAGAACATTTTTAATGATTGATTTATGATTACTGCTGTTCTTTACCCTGAATTTACTTGAAAAAGAGAAATAACTTTATTAGCACAGTTTAGCATTACAAATTATGGAAAAGTCAGTTGGTTCCACATCTGTCTGCACTCCCTGGGCTTACTCTGCTACATTTCCACAGTGCCAATGAATTATCTCTGTAATTCAGTTACTTTTCATTTTTGTATGTGATGAAACCAACAACTTTTTAAAATTTTTTTTGACAATTGTATGAAATATACTAATCATATTTCCCTCTCAGTATCCATTCACAAACTCTCCTGGTCTGCTCATTTACTTTTCTTCCTAATCAATCCCTCCTTTGCTCATGTCCCTCTTTTTCTTTCATTCTTAAACATGAAATAACTTTCCTAATGCATAAAAAGTAGTAATAAAAATAGTTTCATAGCAATTTAATAAAGTTAACGTCTTTCAGTTTTATACTCTTGCAATTTCCCATTTCCACTAACAAAAATGAACTCAAAAACATAAAAACATAACACTTTTTTGTCAATAATGTAATAATCGCTGCTTAAAATTTAGAAAGTGCAAATATAACTTCTATAAAGGAAAGTGTCTTGAATCTGTGTCTGTAGGAAGTGATTCACCTCAACTTGAAAAGTGGACATGCTCTAAGGGAGACCACAAAGCTCTTTTAGGATTTAGAGCCCTTCTGTCCTATTAATCAAACAAATGAGAGGTGGAGAATCCCTAAGAATTCTGTGTAAGCAGAAGTTTCTCATTCCTGCCCACTTGTTGATCCAGACAAATCTCCCTTACCCCTTCGTCCCTCAGCTGCTTATAAAATAATCACTCAGAGGCTTAATATTAATTACTAATTGTATGGCCTGTGGCTCAGGATTCTTGCTAGCTAGTTCTTATAAATTAACTCAACCTATTTTTATTCATCTATGTCTTGCCACGTAGTTATGTGGCTTACTGGTACTTTCATATCTTGCTTTTCCTGGTGTCACCTCTCAGCATCCCCCTCACTCTCCTTTCTTCTCCCTTATTTTCAGTTTGAAAGTACCGCTTAATCTTTTTCTGCCTCCCTATTGGCCACACAATGACCATGGGGTCTGGTGGGACGGAGAAATTTTTGACTACGATTCTGGAACTTTATATACAGCATTTGAAGAAGAGAAAATTCTTATAAGATAACCTGCAGCCTGGCATTGCCTTGGGGAAAACAACCTGTAAGAGAAAAAGGATGAATTCCAATATTACTTTATTGGTGTCCTGACAGGGCTGTAAATAGAGGCAGAGTTTCTGTCCCACCTGTTTGCAAATACCCAGCAGCCACTTCCCGAATTACCACACAGAGACTTATATTAATTATAAATATTTGGCCAATGGCTCAGGCTTATTATTAACTAGCTCTTACATTTATATTAACTCATTCCTTTTAATTACAGGTCCTCCAGCATCCTGTTTCTTGGGTAGCTCATGGTGTCTCTCTCAACCCTGTCACTCTTCCTCTGAGTCCTAGTTTGATACTTCTGTCTAACCTTATCCTGCCTTGTCATAGACTAAAACAACTTTAGTATCCACCAATGAGACAAACACATATTCACAGCATCGAGAAGGACCATCCCATAGCCCAGGGCACCATGCAAAACTGATATATTGGCTTAATCAGCAGTGACTCTACATGCAAAGCATGTCTAATTTAAATAACTATTAGATTAATCAAATTAATCACTTAATTATAAATTCATCACTAGATCACTCTGGAAACTCTAAATTTCATAAACAAACATATGGACAGATGTATTTTTTGATGGCTTTGTTGTACTTCCCAAATAGAATTTTTGAATTCTTCTTTTTCCCATTGGTTTCAGTGCAGGTAGATATTTCAGTATTATCATTTTATTTTACTTCCTAAAAGAAATTTGATGCAAACAAGTTAAGCTCTATAAAGAATTAAGTGTTTCAGTAACTACGTGATGTTTATTCTTAAAAAAACAGTTCTTTCTCACAGTTCCTTGAGAACAATTTAAAGGAAAGAAGCCATGAGAAGTAATCAATATTCTCATATCTGTACTCAAACTCTATAAAATAATGGACAGGAACAATAGCCAGATCATGTAGATCACCACTGTTAATTAGAAACATAACTAAACAGGAAGAGAGAGAATTTTTATGAGCTGTCAACTTTACTGGTGGTATGGGAAAGTGAGCAATGGACTCTAGAGTACTGAGGTAAGTTACTAAGGTATTCACAGCATGGAATTGTGAAAAGCTGCCTTAGGCTAATTACCATGCACTACGTAAAAGCTAATAGAGTTTTGCACTAAGTGACTGATGAAGCTTCTTTAAGTAATGGATTTTCCTTGAAGCACTGAGAAATCCTGTTATGCTTTTACCTAAATAGGAGGTGGGGGTTGGAATGGATGAGGGAAGAGAAATGAGGAGATTTGTAAAATTCACGAGTAAGAAGCACAGTCTTGGAGAAATGGCCATAAATTGAGACGTTTCTTTGGTTTCTCTTGTGAAGGAAATACAGTGGCTTTATCTGTTTTGTAATTTTTTTTATTGTGTAACATTTTTTATTTTAATACTATGTGGCATCATTAATTTTAAAACTATGTTCAATTGTAACAAGAATTGTTTTTCAAGTTACAAGAGTTTTCTAATAGTTTTCATGATAACATTGTTTTAAAATAATATATAGCTTTCATGGTACATTCTGTTAGCTGTTATTCTCAATTATTGGGGAATTTAGTCCATTGATATTGAAATATATTAATGACCAATGACTGTTAATGTATATTATTTTGGTGGTGGTGGAGGTAGAGAGAGAGAGAGAGAGAGAGAGAGAGAGAGAGAATTTTCATCTTTTAGGTTTTAGTGGTGTGAGATTACTTATTGCCTTTGTTTATATGGGTGCAGCTAATTTCCTTGGATTGAAATTTCCTTCTAGTACCTTCTATAGGGCTGGAGTAGTGAATGCATATTTAAATTTCACTTTGTCATGAAATTTTTTGTTTTCTCCATCTATGGTAATGAAAAATTTTGCAGAGTGTAGTAGTCTGGGCTGGCACCTGTGGTCTCTTACAGTCTACAAAGACATCTGTCTAAGTCCTCTGGCTTTTAGTCTCCATTGAGAAGTTGGATGTAGTTCTAATAGGTCTGCCTTTATATATTTGTTGGCCCCTTTCCTTTACAGCTTTTAATATTATTTCGTTATTCTGTATGGTTAGTGTTTTGAATATTATGTGTTGAGGGGACTTTTTTTTTCTGGTCCAATCTATTTAGTGTTCTGTAAGCTTCTTGTAACATTATAGGCATGGGGTTTCCTTTAGGTTAGGAAAATTTTCTTCTATGATTTTGTTAAGTGTACTTTCTGGGCTTTTGAGTTGGGATTCTTCTCCTAGGTCTATTCCTGTTATTCTTAGGCTTGGTCTTTTCATAGTGTCCCAGATTTCCTGGATGTTTTATACTACTAATTGTTTAAACTTAACATTTCCTTTGACTGATGAATCTATTTCTTCTATCAAATCTTCAACACCTGAGATTCTTTCTTCCATCTCTTATATTCTGTTGGTGATGCTTACATCTGTAGTTCCTGTTTGCTTACCCAGAATTTCTATTTCCAGAATTTCTTCAGTTTGTGTTTTCTTTATTGCTTTTATTTGGGATTTTCAGGTCTTGAACTGTTTCCTTCACCTGTTGGTTTGCTTGTTTTTTCTTGGATTTCTTAGCATTCTTTAAGGGATTTATTGATTTCTTCCAATTTTCTGTTTGTGTTGCTCTCAATTTCAGGTCCTCAAAAAGGATGTCTGGAGTTTGTGGGACACACACACACACACACACACACACACACACACATTGATATGATCTGAGGATGAATCAGGATGCCAACACCATGTTTTGAAAAAAGAGAATACATGTTTTGTACTTAATAATTTAGCCACAGGCAAAATTTAAAGCAGACTCAACACTGTAGGGATGGAAATTGGCCCTTATCTTCATTAAGCATTTTTTTCTTACACAAAAACAATAAGTTCAGAGAGTAGCTAAATGCCTATTATTCTCAAAGGTTCTGTAACTCTACAAGTTGCCCTCTTACATCAATAGAAGGACCACAACTTCCTCCTGCCAGAGATAACAAGAATGATTGCTTTTAGCAAGCAGGAATTTTCATGTCCCTGAGGGGATGGAGGCCCTTATCTAAACGCCTGACTGTGGTGCTTTTGTGTTCCCCAAAATATTGTGCACCCTAATAAACTTATCTGGGGTCAGAGAACAGAACAGCCACTAGATATAGAGGCCAGAAAATGGTGGCACACACACCTTTAATCCTAGCATTCCAGAGACAGAGATCTCTGTGAGTTCAAAGCCACACTGGAAACTGCTAGGCATGGTAATAAGAGCTTTAATCCCAGCAAGTGATGGCAGGAAGCAGAAAGGTATTTAAGGCATGAAAACCAGGAACTAGAGCTGGTTAAGCTTTTAGGCTTTTAGCAGCAGTTCAGCTGAGATCAATTTGGATGAGGACACAGAGGCTTCCAGTTCAAGGATACAGGATCAGCTGAGAAGTTGGCAAGGTGAGGTGGCTGTGTCTTGTTCTGCTTCTCTGATCTTTCAGCGTTGACCCCAGTACCTGGCTCCAGGGTTTAATTTTATTAATAAGACCTTTTAAGATTCGTGCTACACCTGACCTTGGGCAAAGGACTTTTTCTGGGGTCCAGGGACTCCACTACAATTTAAGAGCAATTAAACGGGCATGATGCAGCTTTTGTGCTGAGATGTTTCCTAATAGCATTCCTTTGTGTCTTAGTCTTACTATGTTGACCTATTCTCCTCATATTGTCCTAAAAGAGAAGGTCTTAATGTCTTACTCTTTTCCCACTATACAGTACCATTCTGATTTCTCTATACTTATTAACTGAATGCTTGCCTTTTATGGCTGCAGACTCTGGATCTGGATTGTAGGCATTTCATTCTTGGGGTCAGGTGCGCTTAGTTAGTAAATCTCTAACTTTCTTGTTCTTGGTGCAATCTGGCAGACACAATGGGATTCTTGTGTGCGAAGTCATCACACTGTATGGTTCCATGGTGATGGGGCTTTTTTCCTAAGAATTATTTTGTTTAAAGAGGCTGTGTCTTATACATTTTCATCCTCAAAGCCTGCACAAAATTTCCTAAAGGAGAAGACATGAGGGGACTCTCATAACACACAGTAAGAATCATTAAAAATAAAAGTTAAAAGCTGCTAGAGAATTGTGGCCTGAAATATCAAAATGCTGAAACTTTTTCAAGAAGCAATGGCCAATGTTGCTAGAGTTTTCCTGCCTGGCCCACAGTCAGGACAAATCTCTATCACCTGCCAGTCCCACAGCCGCTCAGACCCAACCAAGTAAACACAGAGACTTATATTGCTTACAAACTGTATGGCCATGGCAGGCTTCCTGCTAACTGTTCTTATAGCTTAAATTAATCCATTTTTATATATCTATACCTTGCCACATGGCTTGTGGCTTACCAGGCATCTTCATATGCTGTTTGTCATGGCGGCGGCTGGCAGTGTCTCCTTCCACCTTCCTGTTCTTTTCTCCTCTCTGTTAGTCCCACCTATACTTCCTGCCTAGCCACTGGTCAATCAGTGTTTTATTTATTGACCAATTGGAGTAATTTGACATACAGACCATCCTACAGCAGGTCAACATGTGGTCCAGGCCAATTTTTTCATTTCCTTTTTAAAGACCTCTGTCATCTTCATAATGTTCATTATAAGATTGCTATCTTATGATTCAGCTGCATTGGAATACTCAGGCGTTGCTGATGTAGGACAGCTGGGCTCTGGTGATTCCATATTGCCCTTTCTGTTGTTAATTGTGTTCTTACACTGGGGTTTAGGCATCTGGGTTTACAATGATTTAGGTCTAGGTGTTGGTTTCTGAATTTGTCTTCATTGGATATATGTTTTCTTTCTTGTTTTCTGTTCTCTCTTTGGTCTTCTGGTCTTTGTGGCTGGAATTTTTGGCAGCCTGGTGTAACCTCTGATCTAGTAGGGAGTGTCTGTCCATATTGGGGGCTGGACTTCTAGTGGCTGGCTTAGACATAGGTGCAGCAGGAGTCTCATCTTCTGACTGGTGTGGCCTGTAACTGATCAATGGAGGTCTGCTGACATTATGGGTAGGGACAAGTTGTGGGGTGGGCTGTGATGTGGGGGGAGAGCAGTAGGATGGGTATTTGGGAACTGAATCTAGGGAGTGGGGCTGTTCAGCTCATAGGTGGTTGTTAATATTCTAATCTGCCCCTTGATGTCCCACCTGTTGGGGCCGCCATAAAAGCCTGGATGTGAATGACTTTCGGCGCACTGCCACAGATGCATCTGTCCAGTATACCAGAATGTTTCCCTGCACTCACAGGATACCCTCAGAGTCCCCCCTGCACAATAATTCATAACATTGGTGCCCAACATCACCAGGCAATCCCACTGCCTTTTCCTGCCCTCTGACAGTCTGAGGAGCTCTGGGATTCTGTACTGCCCACCATTATTCCAGCTGGAGGACCACGGGGGGCTCTTCATCCTACCAGGTCAGTAAGATTCCTCCCTTCTGGACATTTTGTCTAGTTTTGCTCACTGGTACCATGTGTCTTTTGGGCTCTAAGCCTCTAGGCCTCCACCTCTATGTGATGGCATATGGAGATGGCCTGTGCCCACTTAATTCCATAGCCCATAGCCTTTGTTATGACTGTCCATTGGTTATCTTGCATCATTATTGTTGGCCCTTGCTGACCCTCTGGGATGCCAGAAGTCAGTCCTCTGGGCCTAGTACCTCATTGTGGAAAAGTGAGCCTTTGGCCTCCTCACCTTCCCCACTGCCCCCAACCCATGGCTTGTGTTCATTCCTCTGTGGTTGCCTGCACCATGCCACAGCCAAGGGGAGGTCTCTCTCTCCTGCCCAGCTGTACTGCTACTCCATTTCCCACCCTCCTCAGCACTGCCTCTGAGCTCCAATGCATTAACCATAGAAGTTTCCCAGAAAAACTTTTCTCCGTCTTTCTTTCACAAAGTCTATTTCCTATGTGCAAATGAAAAATGTATGATTGATATGGTCATCTATATTTCTTTCTGACTGACTTTTAAATGCTTCAATTTATCTGTCCCATATCTGCTCAGTTTATTTTGGAAAAAAAGAAAGAAAAAAAGCCCACATGAGCATGTGGTCAGGTACCATCTTAAATAAGGACAACCACATGGTCAAGCTGCCATACACACACACACACACACACACACACACACACACACACA
>CABHPR010151298.1:0-22536 GCA_902168415.1 Peromyscus melanophrys | reverse complement strand
ACACACACACACACACACACACACACACACACACACACACACACAATTAAAAAGAATAAAAAAAAGTAAAACAGATGTTTGTTTTCAAGGTTGTCCATTCCTTAAGTATTATTTTAAAATAATAACACTGTTTCTATTCATGACAATAGTTCTGTCTTCCAGAATTTCACAGTCTTTGCAAAAGAAAGGCACAGACATCAGGTAGCCTGCTGTACTGGAAAAATTAAAATTCTGCTGCTGCATTTAATGTTTTGGATGTAGAGCATGGGAGAGGATTCGTTTTATTTCATTGAGAATGTTCTTACAAGTAAGATGCCAGATCATTTTGGCTTATTATCCCACCATTTAGCCATACTCCAAACTCACTTCTTCAGAGCCTACCTGGCTACAGTTTTACTTTCTTAACTTCATAATTAAAGACATCTTTTGTTGTTTTTAATTTGTTTTTTTTTTCCAGAGTTTAATTGTGCTTGCCAAAGATACTGGCATGCTATCAGCTGTTACAGCATATTCCCGTACTGTAACCTATTGCTTTCTCTGCCTCTTTTTTTTTTTTAAATCAATGTGTTGTTCACATTGTCATTTTTTAAATGTTCTTTGAAGCCATCTTAAATGCACATTGTTAGATTGGTGAGAGGTGGCGTTAGCGGCGGGAGTGAAGCAAAAAGCTCAATTAGCAAAAATCAGTTAGGGGCCAGGGGAAGGAAAATAAATGGACAATCCCTTTACGTCTGCTAGTCAAAGTCATACGGAAGCTGGGGCCCCACAACAACCACTCTGCCCGGTCCATCAGGATGCCATTGTGCTTCATTCCTTAAGTATTGTCCATTCCTTAAGTATTGTTTTAAAATACTTAAAACCACTCAGTAATCAGCTTTGAACTACAAACTCTTCAGGACAGTTCCAAGATGAAATGGTCCATTATGTTACACTTCCAGCCAGAACTCCAGACAAACCTTACCCATTCCTCTGAGACTGGCTACAAACGTTACACCTAGTCCCTATGAGACTTTACCATTGTTTTCGCTTTCTTACAGGATCCCACAGAGATACTGTCGCCTTCCAGACAGTAGGAAACAATTTTAAGGAAACGACACCCCCCTCTCCCAAATGTTTTGTTTTCTCAGGGTTATGGATAATTGTCATCTCTTAGGGGTTGGTTATAAGTTGTAATAGGGTTGGGGGTGGAACAATAAATTTTAGACTAAGGATTCTCCTTTTGGAAAAGAAAAAGGGGGAACAGATAGGCTAGGATATTAAGGTAGATTATTGTATCTATTTGTAAACTAATTTAGCAAACTACAGACTTAGATAATTTGCACTGGTATGGATTCTTGTATATTGATACAAATGTAAACTATTTTTCTATTCCTATTTAAGATAATTTGAATATTGATATAAATTAAAAACTATAATTGCCATATTGTACATATGTTCCTACTCCTGTTTGAAATATTTTGTATATTGATACAAATGTATAATTATATTTGTCATATTGTAGTTCTACCTCTGTTTAGGATATTTTGTATATTGATACATATTAAGGATATTATTGTTATATTGCACTATACATTTCTACCTCTGATTAGGATATTTTGTTTATTGTCACAATTTCCAGGTCATTTCCTTATACTGTAGATTTGTTTACAGATTGTTTACTTTAATTTGAAGCCTTGGTCCTTAGGTTATTTAGGTAGATAAGACCTACAGATTAACAGTCACCCATGCTTGTCATATCTATAGTTATGTTAGTTAGGTTTTTCCAGACTTACAGAAATATTTGTCAGATGGATAGGTAATCTTCAAACACTTCATAAACCTAGAGAATATGGCATTTAAATGTTTTGATAACTTAGAATTCTGTTGATGTGAGACACAATTGCTCCTGAAAGCACAGATCTACTCCTGAGAGAGTGTCGGGCATCAAAGACACTCCATATTGGAAGTTTGTCTTCTTCTTGGCAAAAAAAATGCCTGCTGGGCAAAGAACTGCCCTTGCCTCAGCTGCTGACAGTTTGCATGCTGTCCTTTCCAGACAAGCAACTGCTGAACCTTGCCAAGGTAAGATGGTCTTTCTAAATTTCTTCTTCTGAAAACGATCTGTCAGATATTCTAGGCCTGAACACCCCAAGGGTGCTGAGAAACATTAGGTGACTGTCCAGGCTGCCAGTTTGTCTCTGTCAATTTTTCGGAGGTTGCTTGCTTGTACTTCTGCTTACTTAGGTAATAATTATTTTCCTTCTCAGGTCTTTGATGCAGTTGAAGACTAGATAGTTACAGTTACAATCCTCTCGTATCTTAGCTAAGAACATTTTAGGTACTAAAGCTAGATTCTTCAACATAGGCCAGCTATTGGAGTAATCTCAGTAACTTGCCATTTACCTATGGTCTGGACATTTCTGGACATTTAGTATGTGTCTCTTGTTTGATGTTGTTCTTGTTGGTTGTATTTCCTTTTTTGTTTATGTTATTACCTTTCCCCTCTCCTGGACAATACTTGATAATTGTTCTTATTGTATATAGTTTTGTATTAAGTTAGAACTTTCTTATTTAGACAAAAGGGAGATGTAGTGGGTACCTGTTCCACCTATGACCTTGAGGTACCAGTCCCTACGGTGTGGCCTCAGGCTAGCCTAAGATCTGAGGGGCACATACACCTCGCTTTCTTCTCTCCCTCGTGGGCTTGGATGGTGTGGACTGACTCAGGCAGCAGAAGCAGCGTGGGACTGGCCATCGGCCTTCCAGAACTTTGCAATGATTTTGTCTTAGCCTGTTTAGTGAGCTGTTCTCCCCAATTTATATCCTAATCAATTCCCTAATACTCCTTAAGCAGACTCCCTTGGATTTCTTGCTATATTATCTTTTTCATTATTTTATGTCATAAAATGCTAAGTTTTAAAAAAAACCTGGGTTAAGGTGCTTATAATATAAAATATGCAACAACGTGTTATCTTGGTATTGTTTATACTTTGAGACAGGTTCTTATGTGGCCCAGCTGGTCTCAGATTTGTTCTATGGCAGAGAATAACCTTGAACTTGTGATCCACCTGCCTCTACCTCCTAAGTGCTGGGATTACACGTGTATGGAGGGCTGTGTGGATTAGGCAAACAGTTAATTGCATCTCCCAGAAGTCGTACAAGAATTTATATTGTTATCTAAAAATAGATTTGAAAAGCAAGCTCAGAAATACTGAGTGAGCAGCCACGGTCGCTCAGAGAGAGAGAGGCACATGAATGATGCTCTGTGCCCACTCCTGCAAACCACATGTACTCATGAGCTTCAGGAGACAGGCCTGCCTCTTACTGCACCTGGGGGTTTAGGGTGCAAGTGTCCCACCTTCCCAAGGCTCCACCTGTCTGGGAAGATAGAGAGAGAAGCTCTTTAGAAAGAGGGAAGAGAGAAAGGGGCAGAAGGGAAGAGGTAGGGGAGGGGATCCAAGGAACCAAAGAGAGGGATCGGGATGAAGGGAAGTCAATAAAGAATCCAAGGGTCACCAAATGGGAATAGAGACAAAGGTGAGCAGGTAGAGCAGTGAGTGGAATTTAGGCCTATTGGTCAGCTTAGGCCACTAAGCTGCATGTGGCAGCTGGACTCACAGCTCTGGGGGCTCACAGCTCTGAGGGTTCTACTCCTCAGGTGGTCTCTTCTGAGGCATCTCTCATTGGCTGCCTTCCCCCGCCATGTCCTCACATGAGGGTGCTTCACCTAGTGCTGTCTATAATTGTTTCCTAGAAACACACAGTTCTATTGGGTTAGAGCCTACCCTAATGACCTCCTTGTACCTCAGGACCTCTTCAAAGGCCCTGCTCCAAACAGCCACATTCTGAGGCACTGAGGATTAAAACTCCATCCCAAGGACTTTAGGGACAAGGAAGGTGGTGATACTGGCCTATCACTGTGAAGACCAAACCAGCACCTGGCTTATCATTCATTCCCATTAGTATTCTCTCCTGGGGCACATAAAGAGTTGAGCAATCTGTGGTCATCTCTATATATCAGTATATATCACTGGCTGTCTTTTTTGAATAAAATCCACAAACATGGATTCCACCTTCCTGGTTGGTTCCTTGCTTTCATTCTTGGCTCTGCAGGATGGCATCAAGCCTTGGGAAGTTTTGACGAGGGCAGATGAAGTTGCACGATGACTTGGTTTCTAGTTAGACACGACCATCTGCCTGCCTGGTGTGAGTAGTGGAGTGACAGTCACTGGCTGTTGAGCATGTTGTGTCTGGTGAGAACGAAAGGAACTCAGTGGCAATGCCACAGGGACTGGAAAGAGCAGAGGTGCCCAGAGGCAGAGCTGTAAGTCAGGGCCACCTCTATCTACCCACTTCACGCTTCTTTCTCCTGAAATCTACCGACACCCTGCTTCAGAGTGCTGGGAAGGTGGCCAGGGAACCTTGAGGGGTTCGAATAACTAGACAAGATGTAATTGAGATGTATTTTAAAGACTTCAAATTATTGAAATATGGTCATAAAAATATCAGGAGCCAAGAGAAGCCTGCTAGTCTTGGGCCAGATCCTCGCTCTTGGTTGGATCACACAGAACCTGCTTTGTAAAAGGAGGAATTGATACTAGACATCAAGATAGCCAAAGAAGGCTCCAGAAATTTCCACAATAAGGGTTTTACTATTCATCCATCACCACAGTCTCAAAGTACTTGTGCCTGTATCCTTAGCGTTCTTCAGTACTCTGTGCTCCACCATGAAAGGAGACAGAGTGTTGTCTGTTTTGTATTTTTGGGGGAAAGAAAGTTTTAGTAGGTAGCTCATTGGCCCTTCTTTAAAAGTAGAATGGAAACTCTGTCCGCTGTTCTGAGAATGTTTCTATGCCCTCCACCTCGTGACTTGTGGAGTTGTGATGTATGTGTCTTCTTTGCCCTTCCCCGAGTCACCCCCCTTTTGAGCACCATCCCATTTCCTTTTGAGTGTGACCCCTAAACTCTTCTGGACTATCCCTTCTGAAGAATGTGGGTCTGTGCACTTGGTGAGGCCTGGTCAGGGCGTACAGGCGCTTTCCAAATGTGCTCTTTGGATGCAGTCCAGCTGCCTGGCTGGGTGGTTCCAGAAGCAGGAGCTTGTGTGGACAGCTATTGTTAGACAGTCGAAAAAAAAAAATGCCTGTTTCCCACTGCAGCACATACTTGATCAGTATGGGGACCAGTGCCATGAGCTGGAGTTTGAGAAGTCAGGCTTGACAGAACAAGACAGTTCTCCTGCTCTGAGCCAGAAGTCGGCCCAGCTGGTCATTGTACACAACAGGTGACAATTTCAGGCGGTTGATGGTGGACCCAGTGGCTACTTCTTCCGGCACCTTGTCACTAAATGCTCATCTCAGATGGTGGCACAGAAGAACCGCATGTGGGGATGTAAGGGATGAGGAAATCCAGCTGTTCCTGCTGCTGCTGGTGTTCTCAGAGTTGGGTGTAATGAGCTACACTTAACTGCTCTGTGCCTCTGAAGAAGGCAGTGGTGTGGCAATGGCTTGGAGGTTCCCGAGCACTTACTTACTATACACTCTGTGCCGACAGGGGCATGACACACAAGGCCATTGACTTTCTCTTCCAGTGGTTTAGTGTGGCTCATAGTGAAGGGACACGGGCACACAAAGGGACAATGACAGGCTGTGTGTCTTAATTATACACAACAGCTTGTGAGCTCATCTCTCCCCAAGCTCTCATTTTTAAAATAAGGTTTTGCTATATAGTCTAGGCTGGCCTTGAACTCACAATCCTCCTGCCTCAACCTCTTGAACAATGTGCTCATAGGTGTGCACCATCGCATCTGGATCTAGAGTTTCTTCCCAAAATGTCTGTTTTCTGCAATTTCTCCTTACCCAGTTCCCAAATGGGGAATGTGCATACACATACACATACACACACACACACACACACACACACACACACACAAGTATCAAATGCTGGGTATCAAACCAAGGCTGACTTCAAACTCTTTGTATAGCCAAGGATGATCTTGAACTTCTGATCTTTCTGCTTCTGTCTCAAGAGTGTTGAGGTTCCAGGAATGCTAGGTTTATGTTTATGTGGTGCTGGGAATCAAACTCTGGGCACTGTGCACGTCAGGAAACCCCAGATGCACAGGTACAGGTTCATCCTTCACCTGCGATCTACTCCAACCCCAAAACTCGGGGCTCACAAAAGGTGAGGTGTATCCTAAGCCAACGGAAAGTCAAAAGCACGGTGTGCTCCAGGCGGCTGCAGGGCATGAAGCGTGGGGCAGATAGCTGGAGGAGCGAGTGCCTGTTAAAAGTCCAGGAGGCTAGAGCGAGTTGTTCTCCCCTCTGGGACTCATGTTCAGATGCAGTGAAGACTATGGGAAGGTGGCAAGGCTGGGCTAGGGTGGGAGGGGCCTCTTCCTTCTCACACTATGGGGCAAGTCTGGAATGAGCCACCAATGAACCACAGCCCTTCCCCAACACCTCCTATTTCTAAGGAACATATATGGTAAATTCCCAATGAGTGACATAATTTTCTGTTGCACAAACTCTTTGAAGTGTAGAAATTCGGAAAACTGGGGACTTTGTCTGGATGATGAAGCAGAAAGTAGAGTGTGCTGGAGAGCGTCAGCATCCAGGCCCAAGTCCTTCCTCTACTGGTGACCAAACACTCGGTGAGCCAACCCCTGAGAGACAAGAATGTGCTGTCTGTAAGAGGACATATTTGGTTAGCTTCTAGCCTCCACCCCCACGTTCTATAATTTGTTTCTAAAAACTACCCTAATACAAGAGAGATGTTTTCCCTCATTAGGAAACTTGGAGAGGTGGGAATTTCTCCACTTTATTTACTTTGTCTTTTGGTCCACACCACTGTCAAATTGTCTTCCAGTATTCCTGGCTTAGATGACTGGGGTGAGATGTCTTCTCAGGCTTGAGAGAGCGTTAGGACCGCACAATGAACACATGGCCACAGGGATGACACACAGTCCCCTTAGGCTATTGTCAATGTTGTGTTCCATCTCAAGTAGATTCTCGATCTGTCTCCCACCCACCATATACCTGTGGGCTCTTTTGGTTGGAAACCGAGAGGCCTCTGCTACACAGTCAACTGCAAGACATCTGGGTTACACGGTCACCTGTCCTTTTCCCTGCTGGTGAAGTCCCAAAGCACTTCAGATCCAGATCTCTGTAAATGAATGAAGGAATCAAAGTATTTGGGAGAGTTCCTTGATGTGGTTGAGCCTCTATTTAGATAGTAAATATGTTGTTTGAGAAAACACTGCCATGTCTAGCTCTTAGGATACACCTGTCTCCTAAAGAGCCTTGTCATCTGGAAGGTGATCACATTTTTAGTGGGGTGAAAGATAGCTGAAATCATGTGACAACCAACAGCTCCCCTGACTAAGGGAATGTGACCTTTGGAGAGAGTTTAAGCACTTTTGAAGCTAAATACTATATCCATGCCTGTTAGTTCTGGGAAGCTGCTCCAAGGAATCATTCTTCAACAGTGTCCTTATTGCAGCCAACTCAGGCAGTTGGCTACTGAATTGGGGTTTTTATTTTCCCTATCTAAAATACATAATTTTCCAGAAATAATTTGGTCGTGCAATTTTATGTTGACTAGTAAGAGGTAAAGGCCCTGCGTTTGGAAAGTTTGGTGTCTCATTTATCATTTTTGAGTAGCAGTTCAGCGAAACTGATCATATTCATATTTGTTATGCAATCACCAATGCCATCCACCTCCAGAACCGTACTAGCAAAGCTCCATCCCCATAGCCATCCAACTCTAACTCCTTGGCATCAACATTCTATCTTCTGTCACAAGGGATGTGACGGTATCAGGAGCCTCGGGGAACTTTGCACACTCGTGTCTGTCTCTTTGAATCTTGAGTATTTTACTTACCATGCTGTCATTAAACTTCATCCGTGTTGCAGCATCTGTCTGAATTTCATTTCCTTTTTATAGCCAAATGGCATACCATTATGTGCAGATGCACACTTCATTTGTCCATGGACATGTGGGTTGTTGATGGGCATGTGGGTTGTTTACACCATTTTCATTCATGTGTGTGTATGTGTGTGTGTGTGTGTGTGTGTGTGTGTGTGTGAGAGAGAGAGAGAGAGAGAGAGAGAGAGAGAGAGAGAGAGAGAGAGTGTCAGAGGACAGCATGGGTCTTCCACCTTGTTTGAGAAGGGTCCCTTAGTTGTTCGCCACTGTGTACATTAGGCTTGCTGACTTGTCAGCTTCTGGACACTTGCCTAACTTTGCCTCTCATCTAGACATGGGAGCAGTAGAATGACAGATGTGCAGTTCACAGTCAGGCCCTCCTGCTCTCACAGCAAGTGCTTATGTGCTCAGCTACCTCTGCAGCCCTCTTCTTGGTTCATCTTAATGGCAGTGTGGAGATTTCTTTTGTGGCTATAACACATTGTATACACCCATCCTTGCTGACAGGATTTCAGCTTTTTCCTTGTTTCAATACACAGCTGGGAACTGTGTATCTACAAGGATATTTGTAGATGGAATTTCTTGATATGAATTTACTGGGGTGAAAGTGTTTGGGGGTATTAAACGTGGGAATGTTGCTAAACTGCCCTCAGTTTACACCAGTTTGCCCTCGTGGGGAGGGAATCTGTCTCCTTGTCCTCCCCCTGCAGCCTGTTGCACACTATTCTTGCTCACTTGATGGTGGAAAATGATGTCTCAATGTAGTCTGAATTCTCAGTTCTCCTGAGTGATGCTGCGTGTTTTCAGGCTGTTGTATTTTACTTACCGTACCCAGCTATCTGCTCACTTTCTTTGTTCATTTCTCAGGCTGTTGAGGTTTTCCCCTCTCTCTTCTTTATATTGGCTGCTGTTGAAAATTGTGCTTTTGTTTGGCATCTTTCACTCCACCCAGGGGAGTCTTTTGGAGCTGGCCAGTGAAACGGGAGCTTTGTCTGAGAATAGTCAAACCTGCTTTTCATGACCATGGAGCAAATACTGGCTCCGTGACAGAGCATTGTATTCAGGGGAGTACCTGGTCCTGTAGGAGGCTTTGCTGAAGGGGTACTTTTCAGAAGAAGGACCATCTCTGTGAGAGCATCACTCACTATGCATTGCAATATTATTTCAGATTTAACCAACTTTTCTTTTACAAGTTCAGGGTCTGAACTTAAGACAATAAATAACATATAAATGGGGAAAAACGGCATGGCAGCTTTTCATTAGATTTCCTTTTGTTAAACCCATACTGGACTCATTCCTTTGACAGGCAAAGTAGCTCCTCAATTCTGGATTTTCTTGTTTAGATTTTCCAAGGTACATACCCAGGCTCATTCATGTCCAACATATTACTGCAAGTGTTTTGAATGCATCTCCCAAAAATTCCTTTTTTTAAAAAAATGATTTATTTAATTTTATTTTATGTGCTTTGGTATGAAGGTGTCAGATCCCCTGGAACTGGAGTTACAGACAGTTGTGAGCTGCCATGTGGGTGCTGAGAATTGAACCCAGTTCTGTGAAAGAGCAAGCAGCTAGTGCTCTTAAGCCCTGAGCCATCTCTCCAGCCCTCCTCAAAATTCCTATGTTGGAACTTAGCCCCAAGATGATAGTATTGAGATGTGGGGCCACTGGGATGTGGCTGGATCCTGAAAGTGGAGCCCTAATGAGCAACACCAATCCTCATAAAAGAAGCTCCAGAGAACCACCCCCTCCATCATGAGGTCATCTGTGAACCAGAAAGGGGCTCTAACCATACACCAAATCTGCTGGTGCCATGATCCGAAACTCATCGCCTCCAGAACCATGTGAAACTACTATTGTCTACAAGCCACCACATTTATATTCTCCTGTGGCAGCATAGACTCAGCCGACCCTCCAACCAGGTCCTGCTTACTAATCAACATTCTTGTGTCACAGCCCTCTGCCCCATTACACCTGACCTCTCTGTGCCCCCAGATGATCGCTTACCCTACCCAGACTCATTCACATTCGGTAGTTCTCTGAAGTGTCACCAAACTTAATTTACAAAATGCAAACCAGTTCTCTACCTCTCGTTAAAACCCTCTGATGCCCTCTCCAATTGCCCTAAGGATGAGCACAGCTCTGAGGCCAGCATCCCTCCACCTGCCTACTGCCCTGGTGTCCTCACTATCTTCTTCTTCCCGCTCTTCTCACAGTGATCTTTCAATTCCTTCAGCTTGGGGCCACACTTTCTTGTTTATGGACCTTAGAATCTGTTCTTTCTAGAATGCCCTTGCCTATTCCTCTCTCCCAACTCCATCACCTAGGCAACTCCTACTCAGTCTGTCTCTAGCAATTTTCCCACCAAGTCTGGTTAGTGGCTTCTCCTATTGCCCTTCACGACCCTTAGCATTTGTGAGTCCCCAGTATTATAACTGCCAGTTTCCTTGTATAGACACTTCCACAAAGCCCCAAGGGCAGGACCACACCTACCTCATTCCCCACATTGGCATCTGTCCCTGCTCATAAACAGCTGTTGACAGAGTGACTATTGACAGATTTCTGGATGATGGAGGAGAATGTCTCCTAGCATGGGAGGTTGCTCCCTGTGAGTGGGTGATGAGACCATTAAACACCCAGCATTGCATGAGGAGACTCTCAGCAAATTCTGGAACCTACAAAAAAGACAAGACAGAGTTGACGTTGCATTTTTTTTTGTTTTGTTTTATTATATGGTTTTAGTCAAACGTCTCATGAGAAAGTCACTGAAGGTAAAAAGATTGCTTGTGGAGACCAAGCAGAGGTCTTGGGAAAGTTTGAGATAGGGAGGAACTGAGGAGAGTTGCCTTGGGCAAGGTTTATGGCTGGGGCTGGTGAGGATGGGATTGTTTTCCAACCTGGTGATCCATAAAGAAAGGTTATTTGAGTCCTGATTCTGGAGTCTGGTGAGTCCAAGATCACGGTGCTGTGATCTGCTCCACATCAGGGACAAAAGGCCTTATATATCATGGCACAGCAGAGAATATTCCACCGTTGGAGCAGAGGGTGGGAGGGGGAGGTAGAGGAAGAGAGAGAGAGAGCACGCGCACCTTGGTTACAAAGCCTCCCTGCTAATCCATTAATCCATCCCATGAGTGGGCTGAACTATTCATGAGACAGAACCTCGGTGCCACTCAGGTTTTGGAGGGGATCAATATTACAAAGAACGCCACATTTGGTCGCGGTAACCAGCTAGACATTAGGTTAAACCCCTGGAGGATGGCTTGCTCCTGGGTCTTTCCTCCTTAGAAACTTGCCGGAAAGCAGCTCCTAAGAAACTTTTTGTCCTCTGGGCTTCCCACTTAATGAGACTTAGCCTCCTACAGTCCACTGCCATCATGGCATTCCTTCATGGCCTCCTTCCTAATGATGTGCTGAGTTTCACAGCAAGAAAACAAGGGACAGGAGTGTGGTGGCATGGTGGGTGGTGGTGGGGGGGATCACCAGCATCATGGGTGTTGTCTGTGTGACCAAGGTAGTGTTGTTTGAGAAAAAAAAAAGTTAAGGTGGTGAATAAACTTCTCAGTCCATAGCACCATGGTACTAGGATAGTGAACTCCTTAGGAAAGTCAGATTAGAAGGCCTTTGGGAATGGGAAGTGTGAAGCGTTTCTTCTTTTGTTTTTGAGAGTAAAAAGTCTCCCATGAATAGCAGTAATGAACCAGACTCATTACTATTTATTATTATTATTATTATTATTATTATTATTATTATTATTATTATTATTATTTTGGTTTTTTGAGACAGAGTTTCTCTGTGTAGCCTTGGCTGTCCTGGAATTCACTCTATTGACCAGGCTGGTCTGGAATTCATAGAGATCTGCCTGCCTCTGCTTCCCGAGTGCTGGAAATCTCAAATGTGTTACCAAGAGGATGTGGCTTTTGGGGATGTTGAAGGCTAAGAAGTGTCTAAACAGACACAAAATCGAGTCAGGACAAGACCTTAGTCGCTTCACTATGGCCACTCCCAGGGCTTTGAGGGAGTTTTTGGGGGCAGGGGCTCTGCGGTCTGAAACTCCATATTCTGTTGGCTGATCTCTGTGACAGGCAATGCTTGGCTACAGATCACTCAAATCACCTGAGTTAGAAGGCCATTGTCTTTCAGGGCCACATGCACACAAGTAGCTCGTAGCTACTATTACCCAGTGTATAGGCTGCCTGAGGGTTTCTACCAAGACTGCTGTGCCCTGGAAACTACCTGTCATTAACATGCTCCCAGACACCCTCTGTGCACTGTGATATCTGCCAGGGCCCTGAGTTCACAGCAAAGAACAAACCAGCAGCAAAGAAAGGACTTAAGAGAGCCAATGATCTAGCTCCAGATATAGCATATAGCAAACCCCCGTCCCCACCCTACCCCCATATAGCAAAGGGCCACAAACAGAGTGTCTCCCAAGCTTGGCCCTCCATAGGAAATACTTAGTACCAGCAGGTTAGTAAGTCAATCCCTCACATAGACGTGCAAGGCATGGTGAGGGCAATGACTTTCACACAGATGTGCAAGGCAAATTGTGGGGAGTGGTTTTCACCTAGATGTGCAAAGCATGGTGAGGGCAAGGCCATCTGTAGTCCAAGGCAGCAGTTTTCAGCTGTTTCTCTCATATGGATGACAGAGTCTTCATTAATGATCTTAAAGAGGGTGGGAATCCACTATTAACCAGTCTGAGATAGACATATGTACTATTAAAATGCCATTATTAAAATATATTATGCTGTGATCAAACTTCTTAGCCTCATTAACACACTTAAGTGAATAAGGTATCCACAAGCATGAGAAAATCTGCCACACTAAGAAGGCTCTGGCCTTAGTTCACAGATGTCAAACCCTTAATGCCAGGTTCTGCAATGGCATTCTCAGCTAGGACACTGATACCACATGCTTTTGACCTGCCCAGCTCCAGCCCTTTCCCAGACCACCTGCGGTGCATTCTCAGATCCAAGTCCAAGAAGTCAAGCTAACTCAGTGTCTGCTCCGCAAAGCCCTTTTTTCAGCTAGAAGGCAGAAGAACTTGACTTCCTAGGAGTCTTGAAATGTGATTTGCTGTAAAAACACATCACTCAGCCACCAGCTAACTGAGTTGGCCCCAAGAGTAATGTTCCAGCTGTGGCAAAGGGCTCAGTTGGCCAGGACTTTCGCAGCATCTGAGTGACACCATTGCGTATATGGCTGACGATGGGGTTAGAAGTTCACCTCACTCGTTAGGTTCCAAACAGCCTGTAAGGTGCAGCCTGCTGGTATTTGGGAAGTGACAGGTGGGCTCCGTGCCCTTGGATCTTTTGTTGTCTGTAAGAGGCAAGCAGTCAGACTGCAACAGCCCTTCTTCTCCGTCATGAAGACTGCTATACTTGGGAGTCGGCCCATTCTGGCAGACTGGGGGTGTTCTTGTTATTCTTGCAGACTAGGGGTAAAGGAGATGTCTTCTTGGGACTCTAAATTCTAACCTGGAAAAGTTTTCAAATGGAAATGCTGTTCCTATGGCAACCAATAGCTAGCTATAAATGTGCTATGTGTGCGTGTGTGTGTGTGTGTGTGTGTGTGTGTGTGTGTGTGTAATAGTGTCAGCTGTTAAGGGTTTGAAATGAATCTTGAAATGGTCCAAATGAAAGGCAAGTTTTACAAAGCCCGGATGTAGAGGAGGAATTCTGTAGGTCCTGTCTGAATCCCAAGAACAGAGTGAGAGTGGAGGTGAGGGATGACATCATCTTCCTGAAGCAAAGCCACAGTTCCATTCTAATAGACAGAAGCTCGAAGCAGAGTTCCAGGCATCTTTTGGCTTTGAGGTCCATAATGCCCTAAGCTGGAGTCCTTCCCCTCTGACTGAGAGCCTGTAACTCAGGCATTGTAGATAGAAATGGCATTTGCTGCTCTTCAGTGAGTAGTAGCCACGAGTAAGAATAAAATGAATAAAGGTTGTTTTTTTTTTTCTCTTTTTCTTTATTCTTTTTTTAACTACCTTGCAAAATCAGAGTGGCTGAGTACAAAAGAATAAATTGCACTAATTATTAGGAACAGAATAGTAGGATTTTAACAGTCAGTAAGCAATAGATTTTTTTTCCTTTACAGCTCCTTGGAGATATAAGAAAATACCTTGTAACCAAGCCTTACATTTTGGGCTAAAAGGTGCATTAAGAGTTAGAATCACATCAAGTTATTGCTACAAATACTTGCTTTAATCCTTTTAAATTAAGTGAGTTCATTTAACTGAGTGTTCCCATGGAGGTGGTTTTGTCTCCCAGGGGACATTTGTAAATGTATGGTTTTATGATGATTATATGTTGGAGTGTGTTGTTGGTACTAGTGGGTAGAAGCTGGGGTTACTGCTAAACCCCACAATGCACCAAGCAGCCCATTAATTAAAGAACTGTGTTGGGTAAAATATCAACAAAGACAACTGTATCATCCTGTTAAATATACTCATCAGGTTGGGTCTGGGGAGATGGCTCAGCAACTAAGAGTTCTTGTAGTGCCAAGTATTAAGACCCGAGTTCAAATCCTGGAAACCCCCAGGTTGTTTGTTTGTTTGTTTTGTTTTCTTTTTAAACTGAAGCCATGGCTTTGCAATTAAAAATCATGTAATGTTGTTGTAGAGGTGCCCACATGGGGCAGTTCACAGTCACCTTTAGTTAGGATTCTATTACTGTAAAAAAAAAAAAAATCATGGCCACTGGGCATGGTGGTCACACCTTTAATCCCAGCACTTAGGAGACAGAGGCAGATGGATCTCTGAGTTTGAGGTCAGCCAGGGCTACATGGGGAAAACCTGTCTCGAAAAATACCAAACCAAACAAACACACCAAAAAACCCACCATGACCAAAAGCAACCTAGAAAGTGTGGTAGTTTAAATGAGACTGTCTAAACATAGGCTCATCTATTTGAATACTTGGTCCCCAGTTGTTTGGGAAGAATAGGAGGTGTAGCCATATTGGAGGAGGTATGTCACTGGGGGCAGGCTTTGAAGTTTCAACATCTCACACCATTCCCAGTTAGCGCTCTCTTTGTCTGTCTCTCTTCTCTCTGTCTCTCTGTCTCTCTGTCTCTGTCTCTGTCTCTCTCTCTCTCTCTCTCTCTCTCTCTCTCTCTCTCTCTCCCTGTCTCTCTCTCTCTCTCTGTCTCACGCTTGTGGATTAAGATGTAAACTCTCAGCTACTGCTCCAGCACCATACAGGCCTACATGCTGCCATGCTCCCCCCATGCTGGTCAGAGACTCACCCTTTGAAACTGTAAGCTCCAGTAAACTCTTCTATAAATTGTCTCGGTCATGGTGTCTTATCACACAGCGATAGAAAAGTAACTGAGATGGAGAGGAAAGGGCTGGCCACAGCCAATAACATGTCTCACGGGCTTGTGTTAGCTCTACTTCACAGCTGCAGCTGTCCTTGGTGGTTGTCCCATGGTACTGGCATCACCAAAATCTTGAGGTTATCCACTGCAGCTGAGCTGTACTTTCACCAATATCCTCTCCTGGGCTCTCTTTAGGGACTCTGACCCTGCCCCATATATGGAAAGCCTCAACTTCTCTCCATGACCTCTTCAATCTAAGGTTTTCACTGCTACTGTGCCTAGTTCTTCACCAGGTCTCTCCTGGCCTCTCATGGTGCCAACCCTCAGCTGCTCTCCACGATTACTCTCCCTTCAGAACCAGTACCACTTGGGAAACTCTTACATGTTACCAAACTTGATTGTCAGCATGAGGTATAGCCTTGGCCCCCATCTAGACCACAGCTTCTGTGTGCTGACCTTCAGGAAACACTTCCCAGAAGGTTTTGCCTCAATGCTGCTGGTCTCAACCAGCACTGATTCCTCAGCTCCAGCTGACCAGCATCAACTGTCCCAGCAAAGCCAAGCTTTTGTTTTGGTAATTCTGGTTTCTTGTTAATTACGGTCAATTATTCACACAAAGCTTTCCAGAACCAGTTTTTAAATTCAAAATATCGATGAGCCTTGGTAGAGGTTTTAGGGGACTCTCAGACTTCCCTCTGAAACTTCACAAGTTTGCCAGGCCTCTGCATTGTTCTCTGTGTGATCTCCAAGTTCCAACAATGGCTCACCAAGCTGAACACTCTTGGGATCTTACTTTGCAGTTACTGTGACAAAACTCCATGACCAAGGAAACTTATAAAAATGTTAGATTTGGGGGCTCACAGTTGCAGAGGGTTAGAGACCATGAGGAGGATAATGCTGAGAGGCATGGTGCTGGAGCAGTCGCTGAGAGCCTACATCTTGATTCACAAGCATGAGACAGAGAACTAACAGCGGGTGGCATGGGATTTTAAACCTCAAAGCCTGAAACCTGTGACATAGCTCTTCCAACAAGAACACACCTCCTAATCCTTCCAAAATGGTTCCACCAGCTGGGGACCAAGCATTCAAATAGATGAGCCTATGGAGGCCATTCTTATTCAAACCACCACATGGCTTTTCTTGGCCAGATTTCCCAAGTCCTTCCACAGTCCTCTCCAAAACATGTGGTTGTGTCTGTCACAGCAATACCCCACACCTGCTACCAATTTTTGTATTAATTTGGTTTCTATTGTTGGGATAAAACACCATGACCAAAAGCAACTTGTGGGGGGGGGGTGAGGGGGAGGAGTGTTCATTTGACCTTACAGCTTGTAGTTTACATTCAGGGAAGTCAGGCAGGATTCCGGAGGCAGAAACAGATGCAGAGGCATGGACAGTGCTGCTCACTGTCTTGCTCTTCATGGCTTGCTCAGCCTGCGCTCTTAGATGACCTTCCCAGGGGTGGCACCACCCCCTGTGGGATGGGTCTTCCCACATCAATCATTAATCAAGATGATACCCCACAGATTTGCCTTCAGGTCAGTCTTGTGGAGGTATTTTCACAACTTTGGTCCCCTCTTATCAGATAACTCCAGCTTGTGTCAAGTTGACATAAAACTATCAAGCACACACTTATAGCTCAAGCTCCAAAGAATCTGACCCTCTAGGACCTTCAGACATCTATCTATACTCATGTGTGTATACCCCCACACAGACACATATACATACCTTTTTAAAGTTGGGTGTAGTTGCCTGTACCTGTAACTCCAGAGCTGGGGGTGGGGATGGGAACAGGAAAACCACTGGGGCTTTGTCCTAGTTTGCTCTCTATTTCTGGGGGAGGCGGGGGAATGGAGCTCTGACCAAAAGTAACTTGGGGAGGAAAGGGTTTATGTGGCTTACAATTCATGTCACAGTTTATCATTTAGGGTGGAAACTCATGGGAGGAACTGAAGCAGAGGCCATAGAAGAACCCTGCTTACTAGCTTGGTTTTTTTTTTTTTTTTTTTTTTTTTTTTTGCATAATTCAGGACCACCTGCCTAGGGGTAGTACCGCCCATAGTGGGCTGGGTTCTCCCACATTAATCATTAATCAAGAAAATGCCCCCATCAACTTGCCTTCAGGCCTGTGTGATGAAGGCATTTCCCAATTGAGGTTCCCTTTTCCCAGGTGACCCTAGTTTGTGTAAAGCTGATAAAAAACAAAAACGAAAACAAAACAAAACAAAACAAACAAACAAACAAGAACCCAATAGCTAACCAGCACAGACTTCATGACCACAGTCTAGCTCTAGAATCAGTCAGCAGCCCTATCTCAGGCAATGAAGCAGAGTGATGGGCAGGACACCAGACAGTCTCCTCTGGTCTCAGCACCTCCTGTATGGTCATATATCACACATACACATATTTTTTTTTAACTTATACATCAGACGTAGCTGATCTTCTGATAATAGCCTTGGAAAGACAAAGACGAGCTCTTTGAACAAAATACCTCAAAAATAATTTTATTTTTCTAGTTCGATGGAATCAGATCAACAGAGTTTGGGTTATCTTATGATATTCCAATTTAACTGGCTTTGGCATCAAGTCAGCCCCACCAGAACTTGGGATCTGAATTTGTCATTTTTTTTCTAACCTACTTTTTTCTGGCCATCCGTTAGACTGATAGTTTGAAATGATTCATACTTAGGTTGGAACTTACTGACAATGATCAGCCTTGGAAGGCAGTCAGAAAAAGCCCAGAATTTTTACCTCAAACCAGGTGCGGCCTCAAAACCAACCAGATTTCTCTTTGAGATTAAAAACGACATCCTATGCCTCCACGTTTATCTGATATGCACTTTATATTTATAATCAGCCTTTTATGATCCACACAGTTTTGATTTTTTTTACCAAAAACTGCTGAAAAGCCATACAAAGGTGATAAAGGCAGAGAACACAGAAGGTGATGTTAACTCATGTGCGTGCGAATGTGAAAAGAACAAAGGATTTGAGTGTTTGAAATTGCTGAGGCATGGGGCTGGAGAGATGGCTTAGTGGTTAGGAGTGCTTACTGCTCTCACAGAGGACCCAAGTTCAGTTCCCAGAACCATGTCAGGTGACTCACAGCCTGCGACACCAGCCCCAGGGGAGCCTGACAACTCTGGCCTCCGTGGACACCCAGTGGACACCCACGCTCACGTGCATGTATCCCCACATGGACACGCACACATACATATTATTAAGAATAATACAAATATAAAGGTATTTAGAATAGTATTGAGACAGTGATAAGGGCATAGAAATGTCAGCAAGTCCCTTTCCCAGGAGGACTTCTGCAGGATGAGGCTGCCCTTTGCTGGGCAGGGGGGCAGGTGATCCATTGTTCCAAATTGATTGTACCCTGATGGCATGCACTACGTGTGTCCTCCATTCTGTTGTCTGCTGCCAGGAGCAGTGTCTGAGCTTCCTTTCTTTCCATTTTAAAATTTATTGTATTTTGTTACACTCAGACACAGTAGGCTGTCTTCTTGGGAGTGTCAAGTGACTCTGAGTATAATCCCCCACACACACTGTACCAACCTCTGCCCTCCGGTCTCCATCACTCCCCAGACAGTTTCACTTCTGCTTCTGCATCCTCTGTGCGCATTAGAATATGTAAAGTCTTGGACCGCAAATGAGAGAAAACCTGACATGTGTTTCCTGAGACTGAATTTGGTGGATATGATGTCACCAGTGGCATCCATTTTCTTTCGAAGGGTATGACTTCATTCTTCTGTACAGCCGAGGAAAATTCCATTATGTTTACAGTCTACTCTCTCTATCCCTCCACTGTTGGACACCTGTGTTAGTTCTGACTTAGCTACTGTGTACAGTGCTGTGGTAAAAAGGCATGCAAGTGCCTCTGTGCTGTGCTGACCTGGAGTTTTTCAGGTAAGTCCTCGACGTGGTAGAGCTGAGTCATGGGGTCCGTCTACTTCCAGGATTTGAGGGGCTTCTATACTTGACTTCACTGGTGTCTGGATTGGTCTACATCCCACCAACACTGTATAAGGTCCCTTTTTAAAACACCTGTAGCATATAGCTCCTGTGTTACCTGCAAGACACAAAGGGATCAGGATACTTCATTCTGGACTCAGACAAACTCCAGTGCTGGGCTTTGTGGAAATGAAGTATGTGTAGCTAGGCTCTGTATTAGCTCCCTTGTGCCGCTGTAGCGTATTACTACACTGAGTGGCCCACAGCAACCCAACTTTACTATCTATAGTTCTGTGGCTCCAAAGTCCACAGTGGGTTTCACTGAGTTAAACACAAGAGGCCTTCAGGTTGATTTCTTCCTGAAGATTGTAGGGAAAATCCATCTCCTTTCCTCTTCCACTGTCTGGGTGCTGCCCACCTTCCTGGCTCATGGCCTGTCCTCTGTCCATAAAGCTATCAAACATCACTCCAGCCTCATCCTCCTTCATTGCATCTGTCTGTCTGGCCCTCCTTTCTTCCCTTTGCTGCATTAAGGGCTCTTGTAATACCTGGGGCCCACGTAAATGATGTCATAGATGGGTACTGTCACCCCCACTTTACAGCTGGAAAATTGTGGCACAGAGCACCTTGCTGCTCTTCAGAATGTTGGAGTTGAGAAACACCACACTTGTGTGTTTCCAGTCACTCTTGGAAGGACTAGTTATGATCCGCCCCCCAATCAAAATCAGGCTTTAAAAATGGTTTTCCTCTATTAAGCAATCATCAAAACTAAACAATTTGAGAGCAGAAATGGTGTCTATTTTTGTTTTGTCTTTGCTTTCGTTTGTTGAGGTACCACAGGCATACAATAGATGTCCATAGTCCAAGTGCAGTTTGGAAAGTTTTAATGTATGTTTCCACCCAGGAAATGGGCATCTCAGTCAAGAGAATGATCATACCCTTCACTTCTAAAGATAGAGTACTGACGCCCTGCAGGCCTACCCCGGGAAACCTTCTCCTCTTTCCCCACACCATATGCCAGTTGACATTTTCTAGACTTATACCTTGGAATCCTACAAGATGGACTGTTTTTTTTTCTGACCTCTTTTTCTTTGAAATATATTCATGCTGTGCCTCCTATCACTTGTTTCAGCCTTCTCATTGCTTAGTAGTTTTCCATCATTTTCCTGGTGGGCGTACGCTCTCTTTCTCCTTGGATACCACACACTTATAGAATGATTGGGTTGTTTGGTGGATGTATTCAACGTTTTAAGAGACTGCCGAACTAATTTTCAAAGACTTTAATGTCATTTCACTTCCCACTAGCAGTGAGTGTCCCAGTGATTTTGCATTCTTTGTAGTTTTATGTGTGCGTTTCTTGATTTGCTTTATCCTGTAATTTGTATTTTTTTATTAATTTCATATATGACCACTGACTGTAATTACATCACTCCCAACCTTCTCTCCCTTCCGTCTAGCTCATCCCATGTCCCACTACTTCTTCCCAAATTCATGACCTCTAACTCCTTAACTATTATCGTTATTTTTTATATTTATGTAATTATATAATAAGTTATTATAAAATAATAAAATAGCAATAATAGTTATAATTGTTACTAACTAAGTAATTATACTAACAGAATGATTAAATAATTATATAATTAATTAAGTAATTATAATAACACATAAATAAATACTGTCAGTTGATGTTGTCATTGTCCAGGTAACCATGTTGTTGAGATTCATGTGAGCATTTTCTCTGTCATGTCTAGCAGCAGGTGTCCTGGCTAGTTTTCTGTCAACTTAACACAAGCTAGACTCATCTGAAAGGAGGGAACCTCAACTGAGGAAATGCCTCCATAAGATCCTGCTGTAAAGCATTTTCTTAATTAGTGATAGATGTGGGAGGGCCCAGCCCATGGTGGGTGGGGCCATGAGGTTCAAGCCCATAAGCAGCACTCCTCCATGGCCTCTGCCTCAGCTCCTGCCTCTAGGTTCCTACTCTGTTTGAGTTCCTGTCCTGACTTCCTTCAGTGATGGACTACATGTGGAAGTGTAAGCCGAATAAATCCTTTCCTCCCCAACTTGCTTTTTGATCATAGTGTTTTGCTGCAGCGATAGAAACCCTGATTAGATAGCAGGTGCCTGATCCTCTGACTCTAACAGTCTTTCCAGCCCTTCTTTGCAATGTTCCCTGAGCTGTAGGTGCTGGAGTTATGTTGCAGATGGGGTTGGGCATCCTCGGTGGGGCGGCCACCCTCAGTAGAGTTGGGCACACTTGGGTACTTATTCTCTGCCTTTGGGGCAGCTCTGGACCTCTGTGACAGTCACCTTTTCTTGCTCAAAGAAGCTTTTTTGCTGAGGGGTGAGAGCCACACTCTCTATGGTACAGGGACTTATCCATAGAGATTGCACTAGTTCAGGAAAACAGCACTGGAAGGTTCTCTGGGATGTGTGCTCTTAACCACCTTGGTATCGGCAGCTTTTAAGGAATCCTAGTCACATTTCCTTGATGGCCGCTGAGGCTGACCGTTCTTCATGTAACTCATTTTGCCATCTGTGCATCTCTAATAAAATCTCAATCCAAATGTTTTGTCCATTTTTATCTAGTTGTTTACTTGTTGTTATGAGTCATTTCTAAACATATTCTAGGTAAGTCTTTAACCAGATACATAATTTGCAAATCTTCCATCCCATGACATCTTTTCATTTTCTTTAATGAATTTTTATCACACTTGTTTACTTGTTTATTTAGATGCAGGTGTGTGAGTGCACATCCAAAATCATACCGCAGCATGGAGGTGGAGGTCAGAGACCAACTCTCAGGGGTTGGTTCTCTCCTTCCACCATGTGGTCTTGGGGATTGGACTCATGTCACCAGGCTTTGGCCACAGGCACCTTTATCTGCTGAGCCATGTCACCAACCTAATAAAATTGTTTCCTTAACAGCGTGTTTTAAAGAGCCGAAGTTCTTAAGTTTGATGAAATTTTATGCCGTTAGGTCTGAGGCTACAGGCTGGCCAGGCCACGCCCACCAGCAGCAGGGTCTTTCTTACAGCTCAAGAGGAACTGGCAAGCCCTCTGCTGACAGCCTGCCTGTGAGTCCCCAGGTGTCTGGATTTCAGTATGCTTACAGACTCTGTGTTGCCAGTCTCAGGGGCATCAGAGGGCTATGGACATATGCCTCCCCCAATATCATAAAGACATGAATAGACCTTAATTAAATGTGACCCTCCTCCCCCACATCCTCAAAGGCACCCATTCCTTTCTTAGAATTCCCTCCCTGCCAGCTGTCCAGCAGTCTGACTGCAGGCTTGTGCTATGAAATCTCCCATCTTCCTCTGAGACCTATAAGAAGTGTCTCACATTTTGCCTTA
>CABHPR010151297.1:7229-31363 GCA_902168415.1 Peromyscus melanophrys | reverse complement strand
CTCCTAACTTCCAAGGACTGTCATAGTTACAGGCAAGAATGTAAGGTCCTCACACTGTTCTTGTTACTAATTCATTGCCAAAGAGGTCATGTCAATGTCTGTCCATATGGCTTAAGCTGAGATGCTTAGCAGAACTGTCTCAAGGCAGATGCCCATGATGGTGACTATGGTGGCTCCTGCCTTTAGATGGGAAGTGAAGTGAGGGGTGGGCATGAGTTGGTGAAAGCAGAGGACAGGGAAGCTGAATAGGTCTTAAGTTGGTGGTCCAGTGCTGGAACCTTGGAAACCCATGGGGGTTTGGGCTGAATACTCTGGGCTGGAGGATCTTAGCCAAGTTAACACTTTCCTAGCTTTCTATTGCTTCCTCTAATTTTGGAATAGTTGTTCTTTCTACACAAGTTTGTCATTATCCTAGGATATTTCTTATGACATCCTATGACATAGTCCTATGCTCATTTATTGAGCAACTATAGTGGGTAAGTATTGGGAGATGGAATGATGGGGCTGGGGATGGAGAACAGTTGGTAGAATGCTTACTTAAGATGCACAGAGTCCTGGGTTTGATCCCAGCACCACATTAAACTGGGCACAGTGGCACATACCCTAGTTCTAGCATCCAGGGAATGGAAGTGAGAGGATCAGAAGTTCAAGGTCATCTTCAGCTACATATTGAGTTGGAGACCATTCTAGGTTATGTTTGACACTTTATCAAGCAACAACAAAAATTTTAAAAGGAAAGGAAAGGAAAAAAAACATAGAAAGTAAAAAGGAAGACAAAGAAAAGAAATAGAATGTGTAAAGCACTATGACATCTTCTCTGTCCCTAAGTCCTTTGGATAGTCACAATAGTGTGAATTACTCTTCATAGTATTGGAGATATGCATGCTTCCCAAGCCTATATGAGGAGCACTACCCTATGGTCTTATATTTCCTTTGTCAAACACCAGGAGGTGGGGATTGTCATTTTTCAGAAGAGGCTCACAGATGTGAAGTCATGCACCCAAATCCTTGTAACTTGGAAGAAGCCTTATAAAGACCTAGACCCCAATCTTCCTGGTTCCTGGATCTCTCTCCTTTGACTACCTTCAACTTGACACAGGTTCTGTACATGGCCTTAGTGCAGAAGTCCTATCCTTCCCCGACTTCTGTCCCTGAGCCACAGTGTCCATATATAAACAGGATAGACCCCATGAACTCTGATGCTATGGAATTAATGGATGTAACTGGTGAGAACTGCTGCCAAGTACGTTTCTTACTCTTAGTCTCCTATGTTTTGGACACTTTCTAACAAATGGGCTTATTCCAAGGATATATGAGAAACTGCTGGTGCCCGATTCTTTTTAGAAGACTTCCCCAAGGTTGAAGGGGAGGACAGTAAGAAGGGATTTCTAGGAAGAGATGCCTTACTAACTTCCGTAACCATTATGAGTTCTAAGAAGTGTGTGTGTGTGTGTGTGTGTGTGTGTGTGTGTGTGTGTGTGTGTTCCAAGGGCATAGAGTCACTTCTGCAAGGAGAGACATTATGTTTAGGGTTGCTAAGGGTCCTTAGATACTGAGAGAAGCACACAGACGAGAATCTAGATCTACTCCCTAAGAATGATCTAGAAGGAACCTCATGCCAGATAGTTGTTTGGCTCCATTCACAAGAGAATCTATCCATTGTCATCTCCCAACAGCCTTTTATCACATGTCAGTCTGGAATTGATTCAAAGGCCTGTGCTTGCCATACTCCAGTTCTTTCTCCTCCTTGGACTTGGCATACAGTAGTCCTCCCTGGGGAAGTCCTGGCATGTTCTCCCTCTGCTGACTGGTACTTCTTCATCTTGCAGCAGATGCTGTTGCTATATGGCCTTCTCTCACCATGGCCATGCTGAGTTCCCTGTAACAGCGGTGTGCAGTTGCTACAGCTTCACATACCCAGGTCTTGGTGCTTTGGTCCTCAGCCCAAGGATGTTCTTTGGCTTTATCTTGAACATCACTCAATAGGACAGGTGCAAAATGTCAACATTTTGGCAACCCTAGGGCAATCTTCAGCCAGGGAGGGAAGATAATAGATGGACAAATACTCAGGCTCTGGTCTTTTGTGGGGACAATTCTAAAATGTCTCCAGCACAGTTGCTGTCTGCCCACTGATGCCCCTCTATTGTGTTTACTCCTCCCTGGTCCACAGTCTCTTGGCTTACTATCACTTCTTGAGATCACTTTCCAAATAGACTACCTGTGCATACTCAGAGTCTATGTGGACATGAATGATGGTTACTAAAACACATACCAATGTCTTCCTATCCCTCAAAGACTCACCTTGTCACCCCACTCAATGTGGAAGCTGGTATGATCTTTTCCTTAGAGGGGCAAGCATCTGTCATTTATCCTGTCCCAGAATGGAGCAGATGGAGTTACAATGGTGTGGGAGGCTGAATGTCATTGGCCCATATAATTTCATAGGGAGTGGCACTCTTAGGAGGTGTGGCTTGTTGGAGTAGGTATGGCCTTGTTGGAGGAAGTGTGTCAGTGTTGGGGTGAGCTTTGAAGTTTCCTATACTCAGGATACAACCCAGCGTCTCAGTCAACTTCCTGTTGCTTGCAAGATACAGGACTCTTCAGCTACTCCTGCAGCACTATGTCTGCCCGCATGTTGCCATGCTTCCCACCATGATGGTAATGGACAGAACCTCTGAAATTGTAAGTGAGCCCCCACAATTAAATGTTTTCCTTCTAAGAGTTGCTTTGGTCATGGTGTCTCTTCACAGCAATAGAAACCCTAGGTAAGACAAATGGTCTATTCATCACTATGCCTCTGTCACCAGGCTATGTGTCCCTAGAGGAGAGAAACCAAGTCATTTTTTTAAATTACATTTTTCTTTTTCTTTTTCTTTTTCTTTTTCTTTTTCTTTCTTTCTTTCTTTCTTTCTTTCTTTCTTTCTTTCTTTCTTTCTTTCTTTCTTTCTTTCTTTCTTTCTTTCTTTCTCTCTTTTTGAGACAGGATCTCCCTATATAGTCTTGGATATCCTGGAACACATGATGTAGTCCAGGCTGACCTCAAACTCATGGGTACCTGCCTGCTTCTATCTTCTAAGTGCTGAGATTAAAGATATGTGTCATTACTCCTGGCTTCAGCCATGCCATTTTATCTCTAGATTCCCAGTGGCTAGCAGAAAGGAGACTTCCCAGAAACAGTTCCTCTCCACCCACTGTTCCCTCACTATGTGGCTCAGTTCCTCAATCTGTAACTTGTGTTCAGTGGCCCTGACCTTGTGACTCTCCATGAGGACCAGAGATAGCTCAAATCAGGTGTTATCTGGGGTTCTTTCCATAGATAGGACTCTGATAGAACTGTACTGTGGGAAGAGCACACACAGTCCCAATGAGCAAGAGTCAGTTTCTTACCCTTTTTAGGATATGTCTTAGGTTTCTAATAGTCATTCTCACATCTGAGGCTTTTTCATTGTATAAATGCTGCTACAGAGACAGGGTTAAAGTCTTATTTAAAATAATACGGATTATGGCATATAGTGTACACACACACACACACACACACACACACACACACACACACACACACTGATTCTATGCTTCCAGAACCAGGTCCTGCAAGGTGAGTCCTCATGTTCTGGCTCAGAGGAAATGAGATCAGATCATGCCCCTGTATAACCCAGGATGGGACACACAGCACACTGCACTCCACCTGAGCCTATTCAAACACACACACACAACAAGTAGTTACAGCTGTCATTTCCAGCCTTTCACCACCTCTGTCTATGAAAGTTTCCTTTTAAAACCAATGTAAATACCACCTGTTACCTAGATGAGAGGACAGAAGGGCAGACTCAGTGACTAAGCCAACGCAAACACCACTGTGTTCCCAGCTTCGCTCGTCTGTAGAGCCCTGGGCAGCACTTGTTGGAAACTTGCTTTCCATGGTACTTTGGTCCCAGACATCTTTTGGACATCTAGGAGGAACTGCAGTGCCTATCACTCAGAGGAGGGCTTTATGCACATCCCACAGTCATTTACCACCTTAAGGACCCCTGGATCCCAAGGCCCCATCAGACATGGGGCGTTGAAAAACTTGTATAGAACCATCTCCCAAGTGCATGACATATGAGACTCCACATCACATACAAGTTAGGACAAGGCTTAGACAGAAAGTCAAGAGACTGGCTCTGTCCCTTGTTCCTCCTTCTAGAGAGAAATGTCAGAAAAATTCACCAAAACTATGGTCCGAGTTGAAAGGTAATGGTGATTTTTTTTTAATGGGTTGCTCTGGTCAAAATGAAGAGACTCAATGTCTGTGGAGTGCTTAACTGTAAGTAGGACATCTATATCACACACCCTTCCCTCCAGGGCTCAGGAAGCAAGTTTGGAAGAAAGAATGGAACAATTGCACCAGCAGTTGGGAAGCAGTTGGGAAGTACTGCTTTGAAACCATGTTTTCTGGACATAACAGGACCACTACTCTCTTGAATTTATAGCAGCTGTGGCTGTCTGCATAAGACTTTCACAAGAGCAAGCCACTCTGCTTACTAGCACAAGCAAGGGAGGCTTCCAAGTCTTCATAGCTAGCTGAAAAGCTATTGGTAATTCATAGCTACTGGAGAAAAGAGATTCAGTTTTCTTCAGGGGTGACCATGGGTAGGTTATCCATGCTCCAATGGATGGCCCACAACCATGTGCATGTAGGCAACGCTAATTGGACTCAGTGGATTGTAAAAAAAAAATGAACAAGACACAAAGTTGGGAGGGAAAGGTGACAGGAGGGATCCAGGAAGATTTGGAAGGAGGAGTTGAGGATGCATTTGATCAAACTACATTGCATATATGTATTAAATTCTCATACAAAATAAATCCTCAATAAAAATATTATATTAAAATAATATTATTGAAGTACAATTCATATATTATAAAAGTCATCTAATTTAAGTATACAGTTTAATGTTTTTTTCAGCATGTTCACAGAATTATGGGACTAATTTAACTTGAAACCATTCCTGTAATCAGAAGGAAACATTGTATCCTTATTAGTAGCCTCTCCACATTTCTATGTCCACCCTGAATCAACATCAGTTTGCTTTCTGTCTCTGTTTTTTAAACATCTGATGTAAACAATACAATGTGTTGTATGCAGTTTCTTCCACTAAGCACATTTTAAAGGCTTATCCAAGTTGCAGATGTTGCTAACATTGTCTACCTTTTAAAAATTATTATTACTGAATTGGATTCCCAAGGTCAGTTGCTTAAAGTTATAGCACACTGCTGTGTGTGTGTTTGTGTTTTGTGTGTGTGTGTGTGTGTGTGTGTGTGTGTGTGTGTGTGTGTGTGTGTATACTTCTTTCATCCCTGTGACCAAATCTTCACATGAAGAAACTGAAGGGAGGATTTTCTCTGTGTTTTTCTTTATGAAATATGGTACCACAGAGAGGAAGGCTTGATAGCTAGAGTGGCTCAAGGCTGGGTCAGTGGGAAGAAGTTTAGGTAACTGACTAGTTGCATCACCAATCAGGAAGACAAGCTCAAGTGATTATAACTACTAAGCTGCCAACCCTATGCCCCATGTCTGCCAGCTAAGCCCCATGTCTTAAAAAAATGTTCCACAACTTCTCAAAACAGTGCCAGCAGTTGGGGATGAAGAGTTCCTATGGCTAACATGTGCAGACATGCATGCCTGTGGAAGGAAGGCATTGGGAGCTGGGTCCATATGGAATGTGTTGTTATATCATAAGTGATCTTAGTATCTACTCATCCTTAAGGCTGGAGTACCTACCCACACCAGGGCTTCAGATTGGTTGAGGAAAGCAGGGAAAGTAACTGGAGGGTATTCCTACCTCAAAAGTAAGGACTGGCTAGAAAAACCTGTCCCTTCCATGTTGAGGCCCTCACTCTGCTGTACTGAAACCAATAGTATTTCCAGTCATTCAAGCTAGAAGATATTGGGGTGATGGCCTCTGTGGGGCTGAATTTTTTTTTGTGCTTGACCTGCTTGAATTCAATATCTCTGATGTCCTTACTTTTAACACATATTTGGGGAAAGCTCTCTGACACTCTATCTTATGGTGGGAGGTCTGCAAGGCTCTGTCATGTGATATAAATCCTCAGCCCCTATGGGTGTCTGTGGGAGACTGTGATATTTAGACCAAGGCTCAACTTTGTCTGCAGTTGGAGGCAGACAGAGTACAAGACTCTGTGCAGAGGGACACTGACTGGCTGGATCTCATCCCAGAGAGTCAGCTGGGGCAGTCCAACCACCCCATGTCAAGGAGCTTCTTCAAGGGCCTTCTTTCTGTTCCACGGACTGTCACATGGAGAGAGAGGCCAGACTCATGAGTAAGGACTACTGTAGCATGAATCTTAAAGGTACTTATTAATAAAGTCAAACCTGGCCAGGTATTGGGGCGAACACTGGAAGGTCAGAGAGACAGAATAAGCCACAGCTATCTCACCTCGCCAGATCCTCAGCTGGTCTTGTTTCCTCAGACTGGAGGCCTCTGAGTCCTCATCCAGAATGGGTCTCAGCTGAACTGCTGCTAGAAAGCCTGAATGCTTAACCAGGCCAAATGCTTCTCCAGGCCAAATGCCTACCCAGGCCAAATGCCTCGAGTTTCTTCACGCCTTATATACCTTTCTGCTCTCTACCACCACTCCCTGGGATTAAAGGCTGGCTTTCTGGGATTAAAGGTGTGTATCACTGTGCCTGGCCGTTTCCAATGTGGCCTTGAACTCACAGAGATCCAGAGGGATTTCTGTCTCTGGAATGCTAGGATTAAAGGCGTATGCGACCACTGCCTATCCTCATGTTTAATATTGTGGCTGTTCTGTCTCTGACCCCAGATAAGTTTATTAAAGTACACAATATTTTGGGGCACACAATACCACCACAGACTACTGTGCCTAAGGTACAGCTTGGGGACAGTGGAGAGGCCTCAGCCTCTACCAAGAGGCAATTTATATTCCAGTGAGGAATTTAGGTATGATCCGGAGCATGACAACAGGAAAAACACTTGATCTGGAAAGGAGAGGCCACTAAAACCTCAGGGACACGTCTGCACTGTGGACATCTGCTAGAGGCATGGAGATGCCAGCACCCTGTCTGCTTGCAGTTCGCCGGGGCTGACCCAGGCAAAGGATATGGTTGATCCTTCTTGGGACGTGCACCCAGACATGCCGTTGAGAAAGCTAGGGGACTTGGATAAATTTTTTTTTCCTTTTTGCCTTTGTTAGCATTTTTCCATTTTTTTAAGCTCTGGGTTTTGAGGTTAAATGGCTGAGTCCAGTAATAAAGTGGTAAATATAGGAACCATTTTCCTTTGGCTTTCTTTTATCTCAGCTCTATTAGTCCTGGTACACTGTCCCTACAAATCTCACTGTTGTACAGGAATTTAATAGTTCCTATGTTTCGGGGGACAATGAATTTGTCTTGCAACTGTTCCTATGAGATCCTTTATGAACAGCACATACACTATGAGTTTACATTCCACTTCACTAAGGGTCAGACTGTCATGGGTGATTTGGAATGACGTGGTCTTGTTTGCTAATTCTAGTGGGACTCTTAGCAACAGCCTGCTCTGTTTCCTGGCTCTTCACCAGGTTGAATTAACTTTCCTCGTAGTTCATTCATTGGCTTTCTTTGGTCAACAGCCTGCATGAACACACCAAAGATGCATAGGATTCTTGGCACTCATGGCTGCATAGAAGCTCTCTTAGAATGAAGTGAAGAATTCTTATAAATAGCAGGGCAAAGAAGCAGACAGACACACCTCTGCTTGGGTGCTGTCGAGGATGGTCTCTCTGTCTCAATCATAAATGATTCTTAAGCTCAAGAACTCCAGAGAACTCCTCTTTCTCCCATGTGTAAGATGAGGCAGCTTAGGGGTGTGTCTGACTGTCTCATGGCACTAAGCTGTTCGTGCCTACCCTTGATATTACATGCACCATGGTTATAGATGATGTTGTGATAAGGAATATGAATTGGGATAATAGGTAGAAGGTCTGAGCCTGGAAAGGTGTGTGCAATTATATATAGGAAGCCCTAAGTAAATGTTTGTTTTTAACATAGGCATGGCCATGTGGAGGACCATAGCTTCAGACCCATGGGAAAATGGCAAAGCATTTCTTATCCAGTAAGTCTCAGAGAGATGGCAAAGCCTTCCTCTGTTTCACATATGTTAATAGTGTGTGAAGAAAATGCCTACCATCTTTCTCCACCTGGATATTTATAGCCTGAAGACCTCTGCTACCGAGATCAGCTAAACCTCAGTCCAGTTATGTACCATAAACCCTGTCTCCTTGTGTATCTGTATGTAATAACCTTGCTTTTTTGTTCAGCTATATACAATCACCCTGCTTCTTTGCTCAATGCTCTGTAACAGAAGTCATCAATTTGTAGGTTGTGACCCCTTTGACAAATTTCTGTCTCCAAAAATATTTACATTATGATTCATAATAATAGCAGAATTATAATTATGAAGTAGGAATGAAGTCATTTTATGATTGGGGGTCATCACAACATGAGTAATTGGATTAAAGGTCACAGCTTTAGGAAGGTTGAGAACCACTGCTCTATGATAAACATGTTGAGTTTCCAAGGTGCTGCAGTGTCTCCATCAGAAAGACTAGCTTCCCTGACCCCAACTTTTCTGTGTGTCTATCACTGTGTTTTCTGAATTCCCTCACCACTCCAGTCAGGCCAAGTCCCTGGAGCTGTGCAAGGATGTGGCAGTTATAGGTAAAAGTAACAGCAACGCCCAGGGATGTATGGATGACGAGCTCATTGACTGTCTCATGTTGCTTCTAATTTGCCTTAGCCAGTAAACCTTGAAAACTCAATCTAACACAAAGTTAAAATTCTCCTACCCCCTGCCCATTTTTCCTTGCATTCAGGTTTCTGCTATGATGAGGTTCAGCCAGGGATGACCAGTAGCAGTGAGCAAGTAGAGTTGGCAGCTCTGTGCCTGAGCAGTTAGATCTTTCTGATGGGAGTGGTGTCTCAGTCTTCTGGGACAGTCATGCCCTACCATTTGGTTCCCAGGCGTCATAGGAGATAAGTGGCATGTGTGGTGGAGTATGGGTTATGATTAGGCATCTGCCTACATCTGGACATGGTCAGTCTAAATCTGACTCTTCACTTCTTCCAGCCATGCTAGCTAAGTCTTTACCATATTAATTTGTCTAAATTACTTTGAGTTGACTTTTCTTGTCTGTTTTTTAATCTGGAAGATCAATAAAATTGCTTGTAACAATTTTTTTGCTTAGACCTGTTAACCAAAAATACTGTTTGGAATAGCATGGAAAGAATCTGAGTATAGAGAGACAGTAATGGAAGAGTCTCCATAGCTCATTAATCTGGACACTATTTTACAGAGAGAGAAACTGGGAGACAGTTTGGGGCAGTAGCTCCGCACATCCTGCAGCTCAATGTCAAGTACTGAGGGTTTGTTCCAGTCCATGAGACCACAGTGAGCACCGTGTTGTGTTTGTCATTTTACGTCATGCCCACAGGATGCCAGAGGCTTGGACACAGCTCTGCCTTGAAAGGAAAGAAGACCCCAGAGAATCAAGCAGATGCCATATGGTGTGGCTGGGATTTCAGCAAAGACCTAACTCCAAAGCCAGTGGTTTTAACCTAAATGCATAGCTGTCTTCTCTGATGTGGCTCTCATCACCCTGTCATAATCCTAACTAGGGGTAAAGTGATTAGGGAGGAAGACACCATAGAATGGAAATGTACCACTTCTGTCTCTAATGAGAGCAGGGTGTTGAGTGAGGGCAATTAACAACATTAGATAAAAACTTCACTATTAAAAAGACTGACCTAACCCATTCCTGGGAAGAGAGAATGGCTCCTTCCATGGAACAGATAACACCTTCCACACCTACAGAGAAGGGAACATACTTTGACCTTCCTTCCCTCCACCCAACACACCCTAGTACAGACAACAGTTGCTGCTCTGATGCATGTAATCCCAGGATCTGGGTCAACCCAGCTCTAATAGTGTCCAGACAGGAGGTTCCTGCTCAGGGGCCCTGGTTGGATCTCCTGATCTCTTCACTCATCCCCTTCTCTGTGTTTGCAACAATGTAGGCTATGAACTCATGAGAAAATAAACAGGGTTTCAGATCATTATCCTGTCTGGAGAACTAAAAGTGAGCCCATGGTTGATAACACAGAGTACTGCAGAAGCTGGCCCATGAGGCCGAGCAAGAAATACTGGGTCATAAGAACCCTGTGTAACGATGAGGCATTCCCTCACTCAGCTTCTGCCCCCTGTCCAAATCCCATGTGAAATGACACCTACTTATAGGGCCTGCCTCAATCTGAGCCACCTTGTCCTATCTGAGTTAGGAAATTCCTTAATTGAGCCTGTTTTCTCAGATCATTCCAGGTTGTGTCAATTTGACAGTCAAGCTAACACAAAGACACTCAGTTTCTAAGTTCCGTGAGGCTCAGGAGCCAACAAGGGAATGTGTGCCTTCCCATAGAAACTGAAAAGTGATGGCGGAAGTTGCAGAGAGGACAAGTTTGAAGAATTTTGAGGTTGCCCTTAGTCTTAAGGGGAAGAGTTCTGTGATTGATTAGTAATGTCTGTCTTGGGTACGGGACTTAGAAGTGGCAGTTTACCTGTGCTCTAGAGCAGCTATTTCAGTCAGTGTGGAACCTGCTCATGGCTGAAGAAGAAAGCATGATTTCATTGCCATTGGCCTTGGATCTGTTCTACTAGGAGTGAACCACAGGTTTTCTTTCACCCTTAAACCATACGTCATGAATAGATATGATTCCTATTTTAGATATCAATAAGCTCTGCTCAATAAGCTGGTTAAGGCCATATGGCTAGTATGTGACATATCCTGTGCCTTACAGCTTCCTCCAAGCAACTACTGAGTTAAAACTTTACAAGAATGTGTGTGTGTGTGTGTGTGTGTGTGTGTGTGTGTGTGTGTGTGTGTGTGTGTGTCTTAGTTAGGGTTACTATTGCTGTGATGAAACACCATGACCAAAAGCTACTTGGGGAAGAAAAGGTTTATTTGGCCTACATATCATGAGTCACAGTCTATTGAGAGAAGCCAAGGCAGGAACTGAAGCAGGGCAGGAACCTGGAGGCAGGAACTGATGCAGGGGCCATGGAAGGGTACTGCTTACTGGCTTGCTCCTCACGCTTACTCAGTCTGCTTTCTTATAGCACCTGCCCAAGGATGGTACCACCCACAATGAGCTGGGCTCTCCCCCATCAATCACTAATTAAGAAAATTCCTTCCAGGCTTGCCTATAGCCTGATTTTATGGAGGCATTTTCTCAACTGAGGTGTCCTGTTGTCCCCCCCCCCCCCCCCGCAGCCAAATGATTCTATCCTGTGTTGACATAAAATGAGCCAGCACTGTATATATGCATATACGGAACAAGTAATTTGTAATTGTCTCTAAAATTGTTTCTCAACTAAAGAACAAAATCCCAATTTAATTAACTGAAGTCCCTATCACTGTTACAGGGAACTCAAAAGTCCCTTTAGTATTCAGCCAGGACTATAGCTCCTAAGAAGCATTACACATGCTTGAAAAGGTGACCTCAGGCATTTCCCAAGATTAGCCCAAAGCAGATAAAGATCAGGGTTTTTATTAAAGCAATTAGAGCTAGCTAGGGACAAGGTCCTCCTAGGGGACATGGCCTCTGGACTACTTTGGCCATAAGTATGAAGCCAAGACAGCCACAATGGTTTTGGGTGGATGAAAAGGTAGTAACTGCAAAACCAGGAAGACCCTAGATCAGATTCAGCAAAGATTTCTTCCTTTAATATTGTCTTCCCCATACTATCTATAATTCCCCTTTTAATACTTTTCTAGTGTCTGATGGATCACATGCCATATCCTAAGATTAAATGAAAAGCAAGAACAGATAAGAAAGATACAAAATAGTGCCCAAGGCTTGATCATCCAGAGACCGTTCTCTTGAATATTGCAGTTCTTTAAGATACAGCAAGCGTGGCATATCTGTCTTGAGATACAGCCTGGGTGTGGCAGGTGACAGATGGACTTGGGAGGTGGGGGACAGATCACAAGGCATCTTAAATGGCATGCTAAAACAACCAACTTCCTCCCTGTGCATAATGAGCTCCCTTCAGGCAGTTTTAAGGAGAGGATGGACATGGTCAGATTTTCATTGTGTGTAGGCCTCTCTACTACAGTGTGGAGAGACAGAGGGACTAAAGCGGATGGGACAGTGTTTGACTTCTCACTTCACTGTCTCCACGAAGGCAAGCATCCCTCTGACTCACTCATACGCAGTTCTCCTAGTGCTGAGAACAGTGTCTGCCCTGGGAAGGGATCTACAGCACGTTTTAAGTGGAGGAACAAAGGGCTTTTATTGATCCCAGTGGAGAGCCAAGTTTCAGCAGAGCCTCAGTAAAGGAGGTTGTGAGAGCCAAGAGGAGTCTGAAATACCATCACTGCAGCCATGGCCTGAGGGCTAGAGGTTCTCTGAGTGAGGTGGAGGCAGATTCAGGTGGAGAGTTATCCAGGGTGAGGTAGGAAGGCCTAAAACATGTAAGTGGGATGTCTTAGATGTCCGGATGAGCTGCCCCCTCACTCTTCAGCTCTGCCCTTGGCACGCACTCTTCCTTCTAGACCAGAAGCTCCTTTCTGCCCTCTTCATAGTCAACCCCTCCAGGGTCTTGACCCAACTCTACCTCACCATTGGGTTCCAAAGAAACTGAAGAGAAATGGCAAACTGAGGTGTCTATGAACATATCAAAGTGTAGCAAGTGCCTGTTGTTGCCGAGTCCTGGCTCCTCTCAGCACTTCTCACCCCTGCCCTTACCCTAAACCTCCAGCTCCTGAGCTGTCCCCCTCTCCAAGCTTCTCTTTCCTATAAAAACCTGCCATCTCAGCCACATGCTCTCTTGACTCTCTTGGTTCTTATTTTCTTGGTTCTTATCTCTCTCTTGGTCCTCTCTCTTTGCTCCCCCCTCTTCTCTTCCTCTCCTGCTCTTCTTATCCGCCCCCTCACCCCATCATGACCCGGTCTGTTCTGCTGACCATGTTCAGGCTGGACTCTTCCAGATGCCTCTAATTGTTCTCTCCCTCATCACTACAACAAAAACCTTCTCCTTAACCGTACCTTGGAGTAGTCACGTCCTCATTTTCATTCACTCGCTTTTCCCAGAAGTCCCTCATGGGCCCAGGTAGACCTGTCAGACTCCTTAGAGTCAGGTTCTAACAGACCCACCTTTCCCCTCTGGCCTGACTTTGGCTGATGTGTGTGTGTGTGTGTGTGTGTGTGTGTGTGTGTGTGTGTTTAGTGGATTAATTAATCTGTATCTACCCTCTAAAGACCAACTCCATAAAACCTAAGAGATGTATCTCTGTGGCCACCAGTGACTCCTAGCAAAATGTTCTGTGTCTGGTGTGCAGCTGGAGTTTTCTCCAGTCCTGCCTGGCCCACGGTCAGGACAAATCTCTCTTACCCGCCAGTCCCGCAGCTGCTTAGACCCAACCGAGTAAACACACAGAGACTCATATTGCTTACAAACTGTATGGCCGTGGCAGGCTTCTTGTTATCTAGTTCTTATATCTTAAATTAACCCATTTCTATTAGTCTATAAGTTGCCACGTGGCTCGTGGCTTACCGGTACCTTACATCTCGCTTTTCATGGCGGCAGCTAGCAGTGTCTCTCTCAGCCTTCCTGTTCCCAGAATTCTCTTCTGTCCTTGTCCCGCCTATACTTCCTGCCTGGCTACTGGCCAATCAGTGTTTTATTTATTAACCAATCAGAGCAACACATTTAACATACAGAACATCCCACAGCACTGGTGTATGGTAGTAACTCAATAAACATTTAATGAACAACTAATAAAATGAATGAGTGAACATGTGTAAATAAGTGGATGCATTGGTAAATGACTGATAGAGTTCTATCTCCTAGCACAGTGTATGATTTGGACCCCACTTAGCTTCTCAGATAGAATTGCAGAGGAAGTTTGGCAGGGCAGGCAAGGCATGAATTCCTGGGTCTGAGTCCATGTGCTTGTCACATACAAGATGTTGAATAAAATACTGATTCAGTCCTGTGACTTTCCTTACCACATCATCTGGATGGCTTGAGGCAAGACTACAATGTTCAGGGAGGCTTCAGTTATTTGTCAAATGAGGAAGAAATATGTCTTAGTTTTGCTTTGAATGGGAGTACAGTAAGCTATGTTATGTCAATATGAGCAATAAAAGACGCCCAGTAAAGGTTTCTGAACAGCGACTGGGCTAAAGAGATAAAAGTCTGCGAATTTGAGGAGAACAATGGATCAGCAATGAACATGGCATCAAGATCCCCCTCAATCATCCCCTCCAAACATAAAAGGGAGCACACACATGCATGCACGCACACACACACACACACATGCATGCACACTCACCTTCTGACCTTTGTTCCATATTTCCCATCCACCCTCTGCATCTGGCTACACTCCTCTGCTGCTTCTGATGAGCGCTTCAGAGTTCTTGGGGTGAAAGGAAAAGGCCAGATAGACTTCTCCTTAAGTTCTTGTCAGCAACACACACACACACACACACACACACACACACACACACACACACACACACATACACACACACGGGGCGGGGGAGAATATTCAGAGATATGACAAATAAGGAACCAGAGGGAGTTTTATTGCAGAGCAGAAGTACACACTCAAGGCTGCTTTCCAGCATTCTCAGAACAAGTCGTGCCTATTGGGATAGATCGGTGTATTTGATGGTTGAAGTTAATCGAGGTGAGGAGGATAGTTTATGAACTGAGAGGGGATGAGAAGGGAACAGACCGATTTTGGGTGATCTTGTTCTTCACTGAATGAGAGATAACATGGATTTTTATCTCTATTTGATATTCATATTCTCCACATTTGGTGTATATGTGTGCAATGCACAATGTTGTAGGTGTGTTGGGCACATGCCTGTACACATGTGTGCCTGTGCACATGGATGTGGAGGGCAAAGCAAGTCACTGGATATCTTCCTCTATTGCTTTCTGCCTTGTTGCTTGGGGACATGGTCTCTCTGATGTGGAAACCTACCATTTTGGTTAGGCTGACTGTCCTGTGAGCTCTCTGGATCCACTGTCCCTCTCCTTCAACACTGAGGTTACATGCACATACATGCGTAACCTTTTATGTTGGTATTGGGGATTCAAAATTAGGTTCTCGTTCTTACAAACACTCTTACCCGCTGAGCCATTTCTCAGTCCTTCTCTATGGTTTTGAAGACACAGGAGATTTAAGGCCGTGGAGCCAAGGAGTCTCCGTTTTTAAAGCTAAGTCTCTGATATTACAAGAATCAGTCCGGGGAAAGACCCACGTTAGTAAAGTCCTGTGCGTTCCTGGTAACTCCCTCATGCCTGGCTGAGATGGTGGGCTTAGGAGGTTGTGGTGCAGACAGAAAAGGAAGCAGATTGTCTAAGGTTGAGGAGGTCAAGAGGGAGGGTTACTCCTAATTGTCTGTCACTAGATGAGTAAAGCCAACAAAGCTCTGTTTCTTGTTGCCTATAAAATGCCTATTGTTCTTACATTGACGCTGCTTAGCACAAGAGGCATGCCATCTTGGCTCTGGAAACTGTAACCATTGCACTAGTAATTAAAGGCTGCTGGTGGAAGGCTGCCCTGGCACTCACAAATCCCCCTGAGGCTGCTGCATAAATGCCAACACTCAGTTCCTAGGGCTTTGGGGGCTTCCTGGGGGGTCCAGAAAACAGTCCAAGAGTTGCATCTCCTGACTAGAGGAGAGTTGCAGGCAAGGGGAAGGAGGCTTCTCAGAATCACTGGACCCCTCTGAGTACCAGAAGTACTGAGGATTTCTGGCGATGATTGAGTAAGTTGTTCCTTCCTCTCCCCCTCCCTTTTCTAATCTTGCTTGGATTCCAAGGACAGTTTCCAGGATGGGGATAAAGTGGCCATGAAAGGAGAGGTTATGTACACAAGAAACCTGAAGTTGCCAACCTTGTTTGGGCTGCTTTCTTGCTGCTTTCTAGACATTGAAGAAATGATCACAAACGCATGTGGATGCATTGTTTGAAGCCCATCGAAATTTTGTTTTACAGAAAGTGGAGAAAGGAGGGAGATAGAGAACAAGAGAGTGAGATTGTGAGCTGGAGCATGAGCGCTCACACACTTGGGAGTTTGATGGCATCGCTGTGGATTTGAATCCAGGCTCACACTCTTTCATTAAGTTAGATAGTTCCAGAGACAATCCAGCCCACTCTTACCCTGTCTCTCCATGACATATGTCAGCACTGTGAGTGCCCCACTTAGAGTTTTGAGGAGAAATACATGAGTCATTTCCACCCAGAAAAACAATTAAATGATTAAAACAAAGCTAAAATAAGTAGATGCCAGTGTGTTACCTCACTGCCTGGGCCCCATGTACTGGGTAAACTGAGGGCTTCTAAATGCCCAGTTTGAATTCCATAGCTTGCTACCATCATAGTGGAACCTATTGCCTATTTTCAAGACTTTGGACCTTCTCCTTCAATGCTTCACTGAGTTGGAAGAGATGTATGGGGTGTTTTATCTCTTTCACTGTATATATAAAATTATGTTCCAAGGCTCAAGCTATATTAGACACACATTATATACTTGCATATACATATATACATGTATATCTATACATGTTATATATATGTACTTATACAAAACACATTAGTATATACATATTATCTCTTTTCTGTGTGTAAATATGTGTATATATACAATATGGATGTGTGTATACACATGCAAATTTATGTCTACATCATCTAAATCATAGACATACTTGTACCTGTCCATATGTATAAACAATGTGTAGTTTGGAGTCCCAGCTGAGTCCATAGCTCTCAGCTCTTAGCATGGCTACTCAGATACCTCACTGTGTTCTTGGTCATGACCCAAGGAACCTACAAGGCTCATGTCTATCATCCCTGGCTTCCTATCTCTGCCCAGCCTCCTGACACTCAGTTCTTTGTGTACTGCTGCTGCTGACCTGAGGCCACAGTGTTGGAGGGAGAAGTCTCTCCCAGTGCTGCATTTGGGGAGACCTGCATTTGCTAGGGCCCTGGGTCATCTCCAGGCTGAAATTCTTGCTTTTTCCAAGCAGGACAGGGTCAGAGCAGAGTTAATCCATGTTCATCCACATGCACGCTTGTGTTAAAGCCCTTGTAAGATTGTCTAGAGCCCCTGCCTCAGAAGATCCTGACTCACTGGGCATCTGTCCTCACATCTCCCAGACACACTCAAAGCCATGGGCTCCTACACAGATTATTGGTGCTTGAAACCTAATCTTACATCTGGTATAATTTTTGCAAAGCAGCTGCCAGGCATGGAGGCAGGGTCCCGAGGCCAGTCATGACACTCTCATCCCACAGTTAAGGAATCAGCAAGCATCTCTGATTCATGTTATACAGCTGAGCAGAGGGTCTCTTGGCTACATACCTGATGTTTTTTAGTGTTGTGCCAAGCCTGCTCTGAGCTGAAACCAGAAATCACAAGCTCAAAGCCTACATGGCTCAGAAGCTGCCAGGGCTGTCAGTGTTGGGGGCCAGTGGTGCCATGTGAGTGAACTTGCTCTGAAATATGCCCAGGGAGAGGATGGAACCTAACCCTTGGCAGGAGACATGCTCTACCTTAGAAGCAGCTGTGGGAGGCTAAGGCTCAGTGTTGCCAAATAGGTTGATAATGCTGTGCACTGGGGATTTTAGGGGAAATTACTACCCAAGAGCACTAAAACACACAAACACAGCGTGTGTGTGTGTGTGTGTGTGTGTGTGTGTGTGTGCGCGCGTGTGTGTGTGTGCTCACGCGCGCGCGCGCGCGCGCGCGCGCATCTGTGCTTATCTTCATGCTCTGTTAGCTAAACAGAACACATACGTCAGGAGAATTATGCTGGCAAGCTACCACTTCTGTGCTCCTACCGTAAACTATATCTTGATAAAGGTGTTTTGTTAAAGTAACTGGTACACGTATTTGGTGTGTTTTTGTTTTGTAGGTGAGTTTTGCAAACCTAACTCAGCTATGCTGCTATCCTATGGCCAACTTGAGGCCTCCAGTCAGGGCCACACTGACCAAGACAGCCTGATTTATAGTGGAGTAGGGGAAAGGAAGTGACGTGGAATGTGGGTTTGACAGTAGTGTGACTTTAGAAGGCCCTAAGGCTGAAGTCCCCCTCTGAGAGGGAGCCCTGTGGCTGAGTAAGAGAAAGCCTCTGTCAACACCCAGGGTGGCACCAAGAATATACTTTCAAGGGACGACCTCAGGTTTGTGTCTGCCAAGTTCCCAGGGTAGGACATGGGACAAAGTGATTCCATAGATTCTAGTCCCAGGGCCAGCTCCGTCTGTGAGTCCCAGTGAAAGATGAAAATGTGGACTTACCTGTCCAAAAGTTATTATTTATAGTAATCAATGCAGAGAGGACAGAGCACATGATGATTTGAGAGCCCATCAGAACGCCTCACTGAGTGGAGTGACTGTTCGGGATGCACATCCATAAAGCCTGGACCCAGGAAGTTATTGGCTAGTGGAGTCAACAGGTACCATGTCCTTGACATGACCCAGAGTGATGCCTGTTTTCTTTTCTTTATTTTTTTCCCTTTCATGTTCTCTACAGCCTCATGAAGTGGATGTTTGTATGTTGAAGGGAAATTCAACAGGTGAGGAAAACGAGGCACCGAGCTGTTAGGTTACTTGTTTAAGACATAGCTGGAGAACGGCAGGTTTAGATTTAACCCAGGGGGTCTGACTCCCACACCCATGGTAGGAGCTACCTGACCACTCATTTATTTCTATGGCATTATTATTAGCATCGCATTGATCACTTCTTGAATTTAAACTCTTCCTCCATCTGGCCACAATGGAACATTCTGAACCCCTCTGAGCCAGGCACCAAGACCAGACACAGGAGTCGTATTCCCAAAGCCATGGAGGCTGAGGATCACACATAAAAACAGATTCACATGTACCTGCCTGTGCTGGGAGGTCTGGAAAGATCGAGTGAAGAGAGTTCAACTGAGGACACCCCTGGCTGCCATCCATTCCTGCCTTCCATCTTCCAATCACAGAGGCCTCGGGGACTGAAAGTACAGGCCTTTATTCTCTGACTTAAACTCTGCAACACGGCAAATCAGTCTGGTGGTTTGCTCATATTACCCTGCTCGCACTGACTCAGCATTTTCTGACCCCAGCTGGATAACTGATCCTTTTCCCTGTCACATAGCATCCAGAGAGCCAGGCGCCTCAAGAGAGCCGACACGGCAGTGATGTCTCTTGAGACAAGTCAAGTGCCAGCTCTCATTTAGGAGCATATTTTTGGGTGGCTTTTGCTCTTGGCACAGAGAAGTGACCAGTGCCAGGGTGGCCCAGTCTTTCTCAAATACTGTCATAGACTCTAGGTTTTAAATGACAAGAGAAAGATTGATGTGACAATCTAATTTATAAAGATGTTGAAAACAAAGAGAAAAGTATGTCCTGCTCTTGGTGACTGCATTCTCTCAGATAATGATTTAATTTTTTACTCATGAAGTGGAGGTGACAGTGATGACGATGATGGCCATGCTTGCTTAATACCAGCCAGCATATGTTAAGTCCTTACCGTGTCCTGGGCACAGTGCAGACTAAATGTTCTGATCCAGCTATCTCTGGCATACATGCCTGCTTGATATAGATATATCCCTGTTGCCCAAATCACTTATGGTATTTCTTCAAGTTGCACTAAATTAGAGCTCAGGCAATTTACATGCACTTAATTTCTTTAATAGAACATTCATGACTGGGTACTGTGAGCACAGTGTTGATGACGTGTCGGTTCATTCAGCTCCTGCTCATAGTCTCTCCGGCTCCTTCATTGGGGACTACATGGAGGATGTTGAAAGGAGGGTGGGATACAAAAGCATTACTGAGAACTGAGCACCTTCCTGCTATTCCTGCCTATCTTGCATCTCTTGACACCATGCCTCAATCAAACTCCAGCCCCATGGTCCACTTAAAATGTCAAAGTGATTCTTAAGTCTGTCAGTTATACAAATACAGGTTGTCTGTTGAATTCAGCCCATAGGTCGATTCCTAGTTGATGTTCTTGCTACTCACCCTGGGGTAATTTCTCTGACATTTTCCAGAAGGCCACAATTCTCACCTGCCTTTCATTTTGTCCATGACCTGTAGAGTGTTGCTCAATTTGAAGCGGAGGGTCAGGAATTCAGTGGTGTGTTAGCTGAGTGTAGCTGTGACCTCCCACGGTAAAGTGCAGCTCATGTATAGAGCATTTTTGGGGTTTTGGACATGCTCCTCCAGCTGTGGGGACTCAGGAGTGTCTGCATGCAGGGGTGAGGAAGATCCTGATGGACAAGAAAAGGATGCCATTAGGATGGGGATGCAGATCCCAGACTCCTGAACTGTGGGCAGCCTTAGAGGTGAGCTGTAGCTTCTCACTTGCTTGAAAAGTTTCATATTCACCCCTAGAATTGAGTTACATCTCACTCACACGTTCCCCCGGCAATACCTCAAGATTATGAAACCCAGTCTTTCTTTTACACAGTTCATTCTCACCAAATAAGGCTTGACATCTGTAAAGGGACAGTGGAGATAAGACTTGGGGTGGAGTGAACTATGTGAGAAGGGTTACCCCATGCCTACCCTGTGTGGGCAAAGATCACAGATCATGTCTGTTTTTAAAACAGAAAAGAACCCAACCAACCTGTTCTGAGTTTTCTAAAGCTGATTCCTGTTACCAGCTATACTGTATGTTCAACCTAGAAATGCCAGTTTACTTTGTATTTCACCCTCTTTTCCAGAAATGCAAATAACAATGACCACCTCTGCATATTCCCCCATGGGCCGTTTGGAAGTCTATTGCCTTTCTTACATGTCAATGGCCATTTCTGTTCAGCATAGCATCCTTCCCTCCAGGGATCAAATTTGACCTCCACAAAATCACCAGTCATCTCCCTGTCCAAACACACTCTAGTTTACATTTCATGGTTTTTGCTTACTTTCTCCCTTTAGCTTCCCATGCAGGAAAATCTGGTCATATCAGTCACCTGTCCAGGAACTTTTAAGGATGAAAAAGTTCAGGAGATGGGTATTGATGATTGTCCCCAAATTCAAATGTGCTGATGCCATGAAACTTTCCCCTGAAAAATGGCTAAAATGGGTAAATTTTAGGTTTTACTAGAATAGAAAATTAATGATATTTGTCTTATTTTTCTCATTTCTGTGACCCAATATCTGACAAGAAGAAATTTAAGGAAGAAAGGTTTTATTTTTGCTTATTATTCCAGGGGGTACAGTCCATTATGGTGGGGAAAGAATGGCGACTGAAGCCAGAAGCTGGCTAATGATATTAATTGGCAGTCAGGATGAAGAAAGTGAAGAGGAAAGTCTTGAGGACCCCCCCACCACTCCTGATCTACTTCTAGCAAGACTCTATCTCCTAAAGGGTCTACGATCTTCCAAAATAGCGCCACCACCTGGAAGTAAGTGTTCAAACTCATGAGCCAGTGGGATTTCACATTTAAACCACAGCAGTTCTCAGTGATCATGGAACAGCATCATAAGAACAATAGGAATCAGGGATATAGAGACGGTTCAGCAGTTAAGAGCACTTGCAACTCCTGCAGAGGACCCAGGTTTGCTTCCCAGTATCCATATGGTAACTTATAACTATACCCCCACTTCTAGGGGATCTGATGTCTCTTCTGTCCTCTGTGAACACCAGGCATAGCATGTATGTGGGACACATACATATAAGCAAACACAACACTCATACACACAAAATAAAAATAAATAAATCTAAAAGGAAGATTGATAGAAGCCCATTGAAGCTCTTGTACCCCTGTATTAGTTAGAGTTTCATCACTGTGACCAAAATGTCAGACACAAACTATTTAAGGGAGGAATTATTGATTTTGCACCTGGCTTAGAGGGTTTAGTCCATTCTGGTGGGGAAAGCATGGTCGAGCAGTGTTCTTCATATCGTCATGGCCGGAAAGCAGAGAAAGGAGAATGCTGATGTCTCTGGTTTTCTCCTGCCACCCGTTTCCTTGTCTAAGGGCTCCAGTTTGTAGAATGGTGTTATCCACATTCAAGGTAGATCTCCACTCCATGATCAATCCTCTCTGTTAATGTCCTCACAGATAAAAGCAAGGATGTATTTTTCCAACCTCCTAGGTGATCCTCTGCTGATCTTAAACTTTGTAATTGTCATTCCATCTATTTTCTTAGTTTTAGCACGCTCATTTGCTGCTCTGAATAATGTATGGCATAGTTAATCATGGCCATGTTTGTTATGTATCTCAGGGAATATGCCCAATTCTCCAAATTATGTGCCCAGAAGCACAAACGTTGGTGTTAACATGAATCTCTAAGTCAGCTATAACCAGTTAAATTACCATCTTGGTGATTTTTATCACATGCCACTTCACCTCACTGAGGTAAGGAAGAGTCATCAACATTAAGCTGAGGATATAGCTCAGTTGGCAGAGTGCTTGTCTAGTGTGCATGAAGTATTGGGTTCAATCCCAGCAGCAAATTAACCACGTGTGGTGGCACATGCCCATTATTCCGGTATTCTGGAGGCAAAGACAGAGACATGAGGAGTTCCAGGCCATGCTGGGATATATGGGACCCTCTCCATCCCACATTCTGTGTAGCATTTCAACACCAAATTTGGACTGGAGTTACTCTGGCAGCATTACAGCATGCTTCAGTGGGCCTGTATTCCACATTTGCCGGTGCATAGGCAGGTTGAGCGTTTCTTGGTGTGTTGATTGTTGGTTTGTATTTTTCTCTCCTATTGAGCAGTCTGCATTGCCTATTTTTCTATAGACTTGTTTGTTTTATTCTTCTTGGTTTGCAATCCACATATTCTCAAAAGTATTTGTCAATTTTATCTACAGCAAATGCTTTCCCCAAGCTTTGGCTTATCTTCACTCTCTACAATTCCTTTTGATAAATTGATGCTCTTCAGTTTAATTTTGACTAATTTTTTTAAATCATTTTTTGTATGTGCTTTGTATGTCTTATTCATTAATTCCTTTCTTAGCTTGAAGCCATCAGGTCCTCTTCTGGGTCATAAAATTACTGTAGCTTTAACTTTAACTCCGGGTCTCCAGGTCTTGGGAAGTTGACTTTTGTGTATAACGTTACAAAAACAGGTCTTAGGAAAATACATTTGTATTAATGTTAATGACAATTACCCTAAATGAGCCCTTCAGTGTCTTTCCATCTTCCACTGATGGCTGTTGGTACTGTTGATGAGGTTCTGGCCCTGGACTGGCTCTGCAGTTCCGAGCCTGTTCCCATGCTCACACCACACTGTCTTCATCCTGAGAACTCTGTAACAAATCCAGGCATCTACTGTGCTAACAGTCAAACCCATTACTGGAATCTCTGGGCTAGTTCTATTTCTTTGTTTTCTTATTTACATTTTATATAATCATCTGATTAAAATCCACCAAAAAGCATAATTTAAGTCAGGTGATTCTTGATTGTGGCTCTCCTTGCCTTTTTATTTCTTCACAGAACCCACATTTCACCCTTGAAGCTCTCGATAGGATGAGAGTTTCTTATATGAGTGTCCATAGTGACCCTTACATGAAACCCTGAATTTACAGCACAATTAGATCATTCAAAGGGCTTGACAGACAGGATCGTTCTCTTCCCATGGGCAGGGAAAGAAGGAGAACCTGTCTTCATTAGAGTTACGCTATATGCTGGGAATGGGGTGAGGGGCAAGGGGGCAAAGAGCCATATATTTGGGAGCTGTTTTAAAGGTGTTTAAGTCACGTGAACCATGTGTTTCAAAAATACAATACACTTTGCAGCATCCACATATCTTAATAAATCATCTTGTGAAAGGCCAGGGATTTCTTCCTCAGGCTTCTGTGTGTGGGTTTTATGAACCAGGCCTGGTACTGAGTTCTTGACTTTCTGGGTTTGAAGTCAAAAGGAAGCGCCGCTGCATGAGTCTCACAACAGGTCAAGTGTTTTGCCTTTCTCTATATAATATTAGAGAGATACTCTGGTTCTAGAAGCTTGTGATTTGCAATGTCTGGGAAATCTTGGGAGAAAACACATGCACATGCATGTGTGTAACACCACACACACACACACACACACACACACACACACACACACACACACAC
>CABHPR010151296.1:24072-36361 GCA_902168415.1 Peromyscus melanophrys | reverse complement strand
TTTTTTTGGTTTTTCGAGACAGGGTTTCTCTGTGTAGCTTTGCGCCTTTCCTGGAACTCACTTGGTAGCCCAGGCTGGCCTCGAACTCACAGAGATCCGCCTGCCTCTGCCTCCTGAGTGCTGGGATTAAAGGCGTGCACCACCACCGCCCGGCTCCAACCTGTCTTTTTCTAATGAATCTAGTTTTCTTTGAAAGTGGTTTTCATACTGATTTTTTTTTTCTTTTAACAGCATATAGAACCTACCCACCCACTTTTATTTAAAGTATGGTTTCATTGTTTTTCCTATGGAATAAGTTTGTAAATTTCTTTTCATTCTTTTTTCCACTTATAATTCTGTTGAGTCTCTTTAGCAGAAAATAGATTCCTTTGGACTGTGGATCTTTTAGTATTTCTGGGAAGTTCATGTTATGCCCGGATCGTGGGATCCCCCAAAAGACCACCACATTGGCCGAATCCCTTGTGTAAAAGCAGAGAGCCAGCCGGGCAGTGGTGGCGCACGCCTTTAATCCCAGTACTCGGGAGGCAGAGCCAGGCGGATCTCTGTGAGTTCAAGGCCAGCCTGGGCTACCAAGTGAGTTCCAGGAAAGGCGCAAAGCTACACAGAGAAACCCTGTCTCGAAAAACCAAAAAAAAAAAAAAAAAAAAAGCAGAGAGCCTTTATTTCAAGCTCAAGCAGCTGGTTTTTATTAGGCCTGTCATGGCAGAAGTGTGGCCAAGCTGTTCTAGGCCCTACATGTCATGGCAACAGTGTAGCCAAGCTGTTCTGCACCCCACCTCCCCCAGTTCCCAGATCTCTTGGCTACATATTACTTTAGCCCTGTTTACCCCGCCTGTTCTGGAACTCCATCTACGCACATTTGTGTTCTCTACTATATAGTAATGATTGAGTTGTTTGTTTGTTTCGGTTAGACTTTTCTTTTAATACAAAGTTGTCTTATTTGCATGTTAGAAATCACTACTTTATACATGTGGTACACTGGGATAGGTATGGTGTCACACTCTGTAATTCCCACACCTGATGCCGAGGTAGGAGAATCATGAGTTCAGGGTCATCCTGGACCTCACAGACAGCCAAAAAAACAAAACAAAAAATGTGATAAGCCTCATTGTATTGCAAGAATCATTGTGCTGGCACACTCGGGAGAGAGAGGCAGGTCTCAAAAAACAACAACAAAATTATTAACTTACTTTATAGTAAAAAAAAAAATTAAAAACAGTCATTTCAGACAATGACTGTTACTTTCTCCAAATGAATTCCCTGTTTACCATAGCCAACTTGAGTAAAATGCAAATTCTGCCTCTTAAATCTGTAGCATAGCTTTAATTTCTTTTTGGGTGGGATTTCTTATATTCATGAATTTCAATTAAATTACTTTTCCCTCTATATCTGTTAAAGGCCAAGCTCAGAAAATCTGTATATCCAAATTTGTATTGTTTTGTTTTTTGTTTTTTCAAGACAAGGTTTCTCTGTGTAGTTTTGGTGCCTGTCCTGGATCTTGCTCTGTAGACCAGGCTGGCCTTGAACTCACAGAGATCCGCCTGTCTCTGCCTCCCGAGTGCTGGGATTAAAGGCATGTGCCACCACGCCTGGCTTAAATTTGTATTCTTTTACTTCATCCATCCAAATTCTTCATTTTGGGAAATTTAGTCATTTCTAATTCATGATAGGAAAATATGTCATAAATTGATAAAAGCTCTATAATAATGACTAAAATTTCTGATCTATTTTCAGTTTACATAGTATTTTCATGTCTGATTTCTTATGTATACACTGGAAGAAATGTGAAAAGAACCAATCAATGGTAACTTTTTTTTAATCTGAAATTTAAGTTAAATTTAAACTGTTTAAATTTATTTGACCCATAGTGTACCCTTCAGTTACTGACTTTAAATTTTTGTGGCTAATTGAAACTGGATAGAAATCCTTTGTAATTCTATGGTAATTCTAATTGCATGCCTAATTGGTGTTGAACTCCTTCTGAGATTTAAATCAGGTTGAGGTGCTGTCCACACTTTCTAATTAAATTTAAAGAAAGCACCCTTTTCCTAGAGGGCTGTTCAGTCTATTCTGTAATTTTAGCCATAATGAAAGCTTCTGATCTTTCTTGTGATGTTTATTGGTTATCATTGTTGTTATTATAAAATGTTAATTTTTAAAATTGCACTTTGTATTTAAAAGTTGATGTCTCTACATACTGTGTTCAAAGTAATTCAAGTTTAGACTCTTATATTAATTGGGAAATCTGGCAATCCATATATTATAAGTGGTCCTAACAACTGTACCATATAAAGTTCAGGAAGGAGATGGGATGTGGCAAAAGCCGCTTGTTCTTTTAGATAGTTCTGGGAGTCTTCCTAGTCCAGCTCCAACCTGCTCCCGTGAGCTAGAGTTACCAGAGAGGAGGGAGCCTCAATTGAGAAAATGCCTCTGATGACTCTAGCTTGTGTCAAGTTAACATAAAACTAGCCAGCACGGTTTTAAATGTTAGATCTTTAATTTTCCAACCCTCAGCGCCCTCCCATAAGAGTCTTGCTGTAAAGAGCATCCCCACTCACACCCACCTTCAGAAAGAGAAACTCTAGTTTCTCATGTGCCCAGCTCCCTTTCTGGTCAGCACTTGAATTTTGGCTTAGCCAGAGGCACCCACCTACCTTCTGATCATTTAATGTTTTTTCTTTTTTTAAAAAAAATATGTGAGGGCAGTCTGGCTGCAACATTGTTGCTCCGTGGATTGCCAGGGTTGACTCTGCTGATCTGGCTGGCTAGGCAGTTGTCCCTCAAAGCTGCACATTGGGAGGGACCTTTCCCGAATACAATAGAGGAGGCCTGGTCAAGGCTACAGGAGTAGCTGGGCTCCCTTCTAGAACCTCCAAACAAGCTCTCAAGGTCCACCTGAACTGTCCAGCTGGAAACTCATCCACAACAGATCAAGGAATGAGGCTGTTGAGTGGCGGTGGTGGCCAACGCTTAGTTTCTCGGGCCAGCATCCCATGGCAGCAACAGTAGTTTCATAGTGGTGTTCAGTCACAGGAAGTTGTTGTGCGCACTGGATTGGTCCTGTGGTATGATTGGCTTTGGATTGTGATTCCATCTGCCCTCTTCTCAAAGCTGAATCCCTAACCTAGAAACTCTAAGGATTCAGTACTGTTTCTCCTGTCTGAGAAGATTTCTGTTGCTTGCAGCTAAGGACCCCGACTAATACACCCAGTTAGTATGCCAGCAATTCCCGCCCCTCCCAGGGAGGGGGGGTTGATTATTCCTAGTTTGGTCTGATTTTTTTTTAATGATAACTTTACATTTTTTCCTAACATTTGTGTTTATTATGCATGCCTTTTGGGGTAATGCACATGTAGAAGTTACAGGACAACTTGGGGAATTGGTTCTCTCCTACCTTACAGGTTCAGGACAAACTCAGGTTACCAGGCTCACTTCTACCTTCTGAGGCTTCTCACTGGTCTCTCCTATGGTTACTGCAAACCCACTCCCAACCCCATTATCGTTAATGTGGTGATATTTTGTTGTATCCTAATAAAATATGCTTGAAGATCAGAGAACAGAACAAGCCACTAAATTAAACATAGATGCCAGGCAGTAGTGGCACACACCTTTAATCCTAGCACTCAGGTGGCAGAGATCCATCTGGATCTCTGTGAGTTCAAAGCCACCCTAGACTACATGAGATTGACTCAGTCAGGGAGAGACTCAGTCTAACAGAGCCAGGCAGCAGTGGCACACACCTTTAATCCCAGTACTTGGAAGTCACACGCCCTTAATCCCTAGGAAGGAAGTGATATGGCTGGGCAGAGAAAGGTATATAAGGCGTGAAGAGACAGGAACTAGCCCTTTCCAGCTGAGGAAGCCTTTTTGGCTGAGGACTCAGAGGCTTTCATTCAGAGGATTTGTGGAGTTGGTGAGGTGAGACGTAGCAGTGGCTTATTCCTTTGTCTCTGTCATCTTTCAGCATTTACCCCAATATCTGGTTCTGGGTTTTTGATTAAAAGACCACTTAGGAATTTGTACAACACGTTAATTCTATTAATTCTTTGGAAGGAGTGACTTAATCTTGCTTATAACTTAACTCACAGGAAGGATATGAAGATCATACGAAATCGGCTGGGGAAATAGCTCAGTTTGTAAAGTGCTTGTCTTACAATCACAGGACCTGAGTTAAGGCCCCAGAACTCACATAAAAAGAAGCCATAGACTGTGGTGGTGAGTACTTCTCGTCAAGCACAGGGCTGAGGAAGGAGAGACAGGAGGCCCCTGGGGCTCACTGGCTGGCCAGCCTAGCCTGCTGGCAAGTTTCTGGCCAGTGAAAGACCCTTTCTCAAAACAACAGAAAGATGAGTATTACCTAAGAAATGAAACTGGGGATTACATTCTGCCCCACCCCAAAAGATTATATAAATAATGTATCTAATGTATATAAATAATGTACCCCATTAGTAATACCTTCGTATTGTTAAATTCCATTTTTCATGGTATTTTATCTTCTTATAGCAAACTATTTGTTTATTGTTTGGGTTATTGTCTTTCTTACTCACTAGACCAAAACTCCATGAAGTCAGGCAGCTTTGTAAAACTATAAAGACAGGCAACTTTGTCTATTTCCTGAGGCCTGGACAGTGTCTGGTGCACACAGGCACACGGTCAATACCTGCTGAATGTAAATCTGAAGTTGCTGCCCATGTCTTACCACCTTAACTACACAGAGAAATTAAAAAGACCATTTTCGATTGCCAGCATCTCCCAGTGTCTCCCCCATTACCTGATCTTTGTTATCTCCCAGGTAACAAAGACACTAATACTGGATTACGTCGCCTCTTACCTCTTCTCGGATAACCATACCATTGATTATCCCCTCATTCTTTTTTCTTGTTGTTTTTCTGCGTGGTAAGGTTGGCCTGAACTCCTAATCCTACCACCCCAACTCCCTGGTGGTGGGATTCCAGGAATGCCACACCACCTCCTACCCACTTGTCCTGCTTATCTCCTGGCCTCCTCCTTCCTCCCACCATCCCTTGCTGTCCTGTGTATCTCCTGGCCACCTCCTCCCTCCCACCATCCCTTGCTGTCCTGTGTATCTCCCTGCCATCTCCTTCCCTCTAGCTCTGTGACTGTCTTTGACTTAGTTATTCTTAAAGGAGGGAAAAAAGAATTGTATCTCTTCTGGTATTTATGGTTGTTTGCTTGTCTGGGGCTTTTGTCTTTCTTTAACTGAAGAGTGAGCAGCACCGCCGCCATGTTGCTTTGCACATCCTCATCCCCAGCAGTGCTCTCTGCATCTGGCATCTGCTGTCCATCTCAGTACCAGAATCACTCTGGCTGAGATTGGGCCAAATCCAGTGACAGTTACTCAGCCTTATCTACATAATTTCTCTGTGGATTTACATTTTCTTTCATCATTTTAATTTAACAAATATTTAGTGACGTGTGCTGCCTGCCCTGCATTTTACAAGACAGTAAGGGTATAAAATGTAAGTAAAAGCCAATTGCAATAAATAATGCATTATAAATACTGTGAAAACAAAGCATTCCATAAGACTACAGGCAGAAAAAAGACAGTTTCCCTTCCTGCACAGGAGGAGGGAAATGAGAAGGTGACTTATTAGCACACGACAGAGGCAATGCCTGAGATACCAGGTGGCCACAGTGCAGGTGACAGAGGAAACATCAGAGTACTTGCTGTGTTTTAAAACACCATCCATAAATGAAGTACAGCAGAAGAGGGGTGTGTGTATGTTGGGAGGTGTTAGAATAGGCAAGGTAAGAATGAGGACAGTGGGCTGTGGGGAGGGACGGCTGGAGAAGTGTCTGCTGGTCGAAGAAGTAACTCTAGGTGCCTGATTTGTTAGTGAAGATGGAGTCCTGGGGAAATGTCTTTAGCATAGCATTTAATGTACTGACTCTGTACTTAATGAAAATCTCTGGGCACTTAGATAGGATGTGAAGGCCAGGAATGGAGGCTGGACTGGAGGGACAATGGAGAGGAGGTAGCTGCAAGTCATGAGAATGGTAAGGTAAGGAAGTGGACTTTGAAACTAAAGAAGAGTTTAAGAAAGCTTTAAGAAAGCCGTCCCTATCTCTACCTTTAAGAATTAGGAAGAGTAGCCTATTTGATAAGTTGGGGAGGGGGCATGAGTAAGACACTTTGTGGTGGTAAGATTTTAGGACATTAGCTATATGGCTGTGGCATATTTTTTTTTTAAATTAATTTTCTCATCCTCAATCACCTGCCTTCCTACTAGATCTTCACTTGTAGTGTTGTTTCTTCTACAGTGTCACTGTTAGCTTCAGGAAACCCCGCCTGTTTCCAAAATTTATGCTGTGACTTTGTGTTGCCTGTGTGTCTTGTGAATGAACATATCCTACCCTCATCAAGAGGTCAACCAAACAAAAATGATGATATTGACATGGTCTTAGGGTTGGTTGTACATTTGTATGTACAAAGTCACCTTTGCAGCTTATGTTTCAGTTGGGGGTGGCAATAAAGTTTATAGCAGGTGATGGTAAATGTGATGGGGGAGATAAAGCAATGGAAGGAAAAAAGAAAAGATTGAGCAAAGATGTAAAAGGAGAGAACAACCTTGTGGGTATCTAGGGTAGGAACACTGAGGAGAAATTGAGAGCCTCACACATGTTACGCCCAGATTGCAGGGACCCCCAAAAGACCACCAGAGACCAAATCCCATATGTAAAAGCAAGGAGCCTTTATTTCATGCTCGAGCTTGGTCTCTCTGTCTGTCCGACACAACCACGAGAACAGAGAACCCGATCCCAGGCGGGGTGGGGTTTTTATCATAGCAGAGGTTGGGGTGAGGGGATTTCCAGGGTTCAGGACCCTGATTCGCTGACATTTGTCTAGGGGTATCTGTGAAAGGGAAACAGATGTGTGCTAGGCTCAGGGACATCTGGCAATCTTATCTAATCTTACCTGATGGTTGGAATATTTGGGATGCCATGTTCTTCCACTTAGATGATGGCCCATCCCTGGGTGGTGTCAGCTTATGGCTTTTCCTGGATCTGGGTGTTGCCTGCCAGTAAGTCTGTCACGGTACCTGTGTGGTAAAGCTGTTTTGGGCCCCCCACATCTACCACTGAGCTATATCCCCAGCCTCCCTCATAAGCTTTTACTAGACTTTCACTAAGAGCAGAGGCTGCTGGAGTGTAGGCTAACATAATCTGACCTTATTTTGAAGGAATTGCTTGTGACTCCTGTATGGAGGCTGTAAGTGGCAAGAGCAGGAAACAGGCTGCTAAACCATTCAGGTCATTAGATGAAGGGTGCTGTGTGGACTGAGGGGGTAAAGGTATTAATTCTGGATTTATGTGGAGGGAAGTTTATTGATAGGCTGGACAGAGTGTGAAGAAAAGTTAGTGAGGGTAACTCTGGAGAATTTCACATGAGCAGCTGAAGGAGAGGCCTGGAAGGATTCACTGTGAGAGGGGAGCCAGGAGTTACAGGAGATGTCTGTTGAGACACCTAAGGAGAAAAGATGCCAAAAACAAGGTTGGGTATATGAGTCTCTAGAACTCAATGGAAAGGGCCAAGCTAGAGGTAGCAATTGGAGAATTGATAATTTGTAAGTGGAGGAGTTATAGAAGAGAGACTGCCGGTGATTCTCGTTAACCTGGAAATTTACTTAAGAAGGTGGAAACATCGACGTGGATTATAAAATTTTACATCAGGAAGATCCAAGCACAGCCACGTTGTTTCCTCTGTTTACACATCTAATAGGGTTGCTCAATTCCATAGGTGTGTCTCTTTTGAATTTAGAACTAGACAGTCAAGAAGAGTTAGAATTTTTTTTCTATTTTTGGAAAATATTTTTTCATACAATATATTGATTACAGTTTCTCCTCCTGCCTTGCACCTCCTCCCAGATCCTCTCCACCCACTCAAATCCACACCCTTTTTTTTTCCTCTCTCTCTCTCTCTTTCTTTCTCTCTCTCTCATTAGAAAACAAACAGGCATCTATGCTGTGAAATAATCTTTTTGTACACTGTGAATATGTGTCACTCTGATTGGTTCAATAAAAAGCTGAACAGCCAATAGCTAGGCAGGATTTTGGGGGCAGAGAGGATGCTAGGAAGAAGAAAGGAGTTGCCAGCAGGATGCAGAGGAAGCAACACATGCCAGATGAGAGGTAAGAGCCACGAGCTATGTGGCACATGTAGATGAATAGAAATGGGTTAATTTAAGTTACAAGAGCTAATTAGAAAGAAGCCTAAACTATAGGCCAAGCTTTCATAATAAATAAAAAGTCTCCATGTTGTGATTTGGGAGCTGGCTGGTAGAACAGTGAGAGACTTGCTACACATCTAAAATAATAATAATATTAGATAAAATAAAAGCAAGCCAAAATAGAATGAAACAAGGGGGGGCAATAAATAAATAAAAGCACAAGAAACATACAGACCCAGAGACACACATTCACACACACAGAAATCCCATGAAAACAAGATCAGAAACTATAATATATAAGCAAAAGACCTGTAGGGTTTTGTTTTGTTTTTGTTGTTTGTTTTTTTAAGCCAAGACAAAGAGCCCTTAAAAATGCCATTGAATTAATTTTGTGTTGGTCAACTACTGCTGGGCATGGGCCTGCCTTTAAGAGTGGCATGTATATCTATGAGACTCCATTGGAGAAAACTACTTTTTGTGAGTGCTTATCAATTGGAGCTAGCTTCTGGGTTAGGGATGGGGCTTGTCTCATCCTTGTCATGATATCCAAGACATGGCTTATCTCCATGTCTCTTCTCAGCACTGGGACCCCTCTAGCTTGGACCTGTGCAGGCCCTGTACATACTGCCACTCTCTCTATGAGTTCATAGTGCATCAGTCTATTGTGTCTAAATGACCTTAATTCCTTGATGTCTTCCATCCCCATTGGCTCTTACTATCTATCCAACTCCTCTTCCTCAGAATTCCCTGAGTCCTGAAGGAGAAATTTGATGGAGATGTCCCTTTAAGACTGAGTGTTTCTCACTCTTTGTACCTTGTCCAGCTGTGGGTCTCCGAATTTGTTCCCATTTACTCCAAGAGGAAGCTTCTCTAATGACTGAGCAAGATACTGATCTAGGAGTATAGCAGAATGCCATTACATTCCTTTAGCAGAATGGTAGTATTTAGGTTTCCCTTATGTCCATGGCCTGTCAAGTCTCAGGTTCTGGAACACCAAGAACATGGGTGCCATCTCATAGAGTGGGCCTTAATACCAAAGAGATAGTGGTTGGTTGGTTACTCCCACAGCTTTTGTGTGTGCCACTGTTACACAAGTGTATCCTGTAGGTGGGTCCCCATTGTAGATCGAAGGATTTGTAGCTAGGTCGTTATGTACCTTTCTCCTCTGGTAGCATACAGAGTACCTATTAGTACCGTGAACACTAGTCAGTAAGGGTAAAGGCTCTAGGTAGGCACCAGCTCAGCTTCTCCCTGTCCAGTGAGTTATGTTGGTGATGTCTTCAGCAACAGGGTCTTACCATCAGTTTGTGGAGAGCAACCTATAGTGTTGGCAATAACCTGGGTTGTTTGGGGGTTTCCATGAAGTTCCTTTCAACAATAACTTGATTAGATGTAACCCATTTCTGGCACTGGAGGTTTCTTTTGGTAGCTAGAGATGTCTAAATTTTTTTTCTAGCTGCATCCATTTACCTGTGAATTTGATGATCTGGTTCTCTTTTTATAGTGGAGTGATGTTGCATTGTGTAAATGTACTGTATTTCCTTCATCCATTTCCCTGTTGTCAATCATCTCGTCTGTTTCCGGGTTCTGGCTGTTATGATAGAGCAGCAGTGAACACATTCAGCAAGGCGCTCTGTTGTAGGATGTAGAGTCCTTTGAGTGTATGTCTGAAAGAGGGACAGCTGGATCTTGAGGGAGATAAGATTCCCAGCTTCCTTGAGGAACTGCCATACCACTTTCTATAGTGTCTCCACAAGTTTGCACTCTCTCCAGCAATGAATGAGTGTTCACATCCTCACCAGCCAGAGCTGTCATTTGTTTTATTGATCTTGGCCATTCTGACTGGTATAAGATGAAATCTCAAAGTAGTTTTAATTTGCATTTCCCTGATGACTAAGTGTGCTGAACATTTCTTTAAGTGCTTCTTGGCCATTTGTGTTTATTTGTGTTTCCTGTTTTAAGAATACTCTCTTGAGGTTTGTACCCCATTTTTTTTAATTGGGTTATTTTCTTAATGTTCAATTTTTTGAGTTCTTTATATATTTTAAATATTAGCCCTCTAACAGATGTGTAGTTGGTAAGAATCTTTTCCCATGTTGTGAGCTGTTGCTCTGTCCTAATGATGGTGCCCATTGCCATGCAGAAGCTTTTCGGTTTTATGAGGTCCCATTTATTAATTGTTGTTCTTAGTGCCTGGGCTACTGGTGTTCTGTTCAGAAAGTCTTTTCCTGTACCAATGAGTTCAAAACTATTCCCCACTTTCTCTTCTATCAGATTCAGTGTATCTGGCCTTTCATTGAGGTCTTTGATCCATTTGGAGTTGAGTTTTGTGCAGGATGGTAAGTATGGATCTGTTTGCATTCTTGAACATGCAGCTCTACACTTTGAACAGCACCAATTGTTGAAGAATCTGTCTTTTTCCCCAGTGTGTATTTCTGGCTTCTTTAATCAGGTGCAACTCACTCTGTAGCCCAGGCTGGCCTTGAACTCACAGAGATCCACCTGCCTCTGCCTCCTGAGTGCTGGGACTAAAGGCGTGCGCCGCTGCCGCCACCACCACCACCACTGGGCAAGGTGGCCATTCTTACTATGTTAATCCGACCACCCCGTGAGCATGGGAGATCTTTTCATCCTCTGATATCTTCTTCAGTTTCTTGCTTTAATGTCTTAAAGTTTTTATCACACAAGTTTTTATCACTAGGTTGGTTGGAATTACCCCCAAGATATTTTTATTGAGGCTATTGTGAAAACTATTGTTTCCCTAATTTCTTTCTCAGTCTGTTTGTCATTGGTATCTAGAAAGGCCAATTGATTTTCGTGTGTTAATTTTGTGCCCTTCTACTTGGCTGAAAGTGTCTATCAGCTGTAGAAGTCTCCCGATGGAGTTTTTAGAGTCACTTATGTATACAATCATATTATCTGCACATAGATACTTTGACTTTTTCCCTTCCTGTTTGTGTCCCCTTCATCTCCGTCAGCTGGAACTTCAAGTGCTGTATTGAACAGATATGGAGAGAGTGGACAGCCTTATCTTGTTCCTGATTTTAGTGGAGTTGCTTTGAGTTTCTCTCCATTTAGGTTGATACTGGCTGTTGGCCTTCTATAAGTTGCTTTTATTATGTTGGGGTGTGTCCCATGTATCCCTAGTCTCTCCAGGACTTTTATCATGAAGGAGTGTGGGATTTGATCAAAGGTCTTTTCTGCATCTAATGAGATGATTATGTGATTTTTGTCTTTCAGTCTGTTTATGTTGTGGATTACATTTATTGACTTATATATGTTAAACCATCTCTGCATCTCTGGTATGAAGCCTACTTAATCATGGTAGATGATCTTTTTAATGTGTTCATGTATTTATTTGGTTTGCAAGTATTTTATTGAGAATTTTCGCATCCGTGTTCATAAGGGAAATTGGTTTGTAATTCTCTTAGTTGGATTTTTATGTGGTTTGGGCATCAGGATAATTATGACTTCTTAAAAAGAATATGTTTAGTGTTTTGATTATTACGTGTAGTAAGGAGTTTCTTTTTTGATCCAGTCTATTTGGTGTTTTGCATGCTTTGTGTACCTTAATAGGTACCTCTGTATGTTAAGGAAATTTTCTTTTATGGTTTTTCTGAAAATATTGTCTGTGCCTTTGACCTGGGTTTCTTCTTCCTCGATTCCTATTATTCATAGATTTGATCTTTTCATTAGTGTCCCATATTTCCTAGATGTTTTATGCTTGCATTTTTTTTTTATTATTTAACGTTTTCTTTGACTGAGGTGGCCCTTTCTTTTATCTTGTCTTCAGTATCTGGGATTTTCTCCTCCATCTCCTGTATTCTGTTGGTGAGGCTTACCCATGAGGTTTTTGTTTGACTTCCTAAGTTTTTCATTTCCAGTTTTGCCTCAATTTGGGTTTTCTTTAGAGATTCTGTTTCTACCTTCATATCTTCAACTGTTTTCTTCATTTCATTCATTGTTTGTATTTTCATATGTTTTATTAATGGATTTATTTGTATCCTCTTTCAGGACCTCTAACATATTCATGACAGCTATTTTGAAGTTCTTGTCTTGTGCTTCAGCTGTATTGCATTTCTTAGGGCCTACTGTTGTAG